>JAQGAO010005075.1:0-14100 GCA_034697705.1 Ommatoiulus sabulosus
TATTTTGTAGGGGCGGAGGGTCACCAATGGGGCGGGCGGGGACGTTAAACAAGGAATCAATTTCCAATGGCCTTACGTAAACATTTTAAGCTGGATTTTCACTGCACGCGAATGACTTTTCGCGTCCGTTTTGCAAATACCACGCTTTGTGTAAACGTTCGCGTCAATATTCTGTTCTGGCATTTGTTAATATATTGTTAAACATTTTCGGGATTGAAACTGCAGTAATAGCATTGAAACCTGGAATGTGGATTAACTGTACCTTTTAAAATTGATTCAATGAAAATATATATATATATATATATATATATATATATAAAGAAGAGATGTATGTTTGTGTGTGGGTGGCTTAGTGGGCGAAAAGTATTTCCATGAAGCGCCTTTGCTGAAGGGGTTTACGGTTAGTCACCTATAGGATTAAATTTAAGGAAAATATTCTACACTTAAATATGTTATTTGGATTTAAAGAATCAATTGCAAACACCGATATGAAAAGTTTTAACATGCAAAGTGTATACACCATACTATGGCATACAATCGCGCATAATTGCAGTACTTTATGTAACTGCTTTTAAAAAACTGGTGACCGTTAACCGTTGAACAAAATAATTGATAACTATGCCATCTTTTATAAAGTTCTTAAAATTTTAAGATGGTGGCTCATATTCTTGTGTTTTCAATAAAGCTGGAGCACTCTTGAGTAGTTTTCCCTTACACGAGCCGTAAAAAGATGTCTGCAAACAATGCTCGACCAAAGCGAAGTTATGTCATATCCACGAGGATTTCCGGGTAAAAAAAAACACCTAATTTTTAGCTTCACTGTATAATTCAGGGGTAGGCCTCTCTCGGATGCATTATAGAGATCGTAAAATGTGGCCTAGCATTTAGTTGATGGCCTTAAAAGCCTCTTAATGGATCCCAACGCACTGGATACACACCGATCTAACCGATTTTTAATATCGGTTAGGATCCAGGTCTTGGCTCGCTTTCCGAGAAAATGTCTTCCTTATAAAATCCTAACGAAATTATTCGCGTAATAAAAGCCACTCTGAGATATTCGCGAAATTGAAGTAAGTTTAACATCCAAATATCATCTCTGCATGGTGTACGAGTTGAATGATGGCAACACAGCCACTCCGAGTGTCTGACTTCAGGATGCACTTGTCTAGGAATCTGCGAATTTCATCTGCAAGGCATCTATCTCCATCCGTATGGGCACGTATAATTTAAGTTTACCCTATCAGCCGTCGCCGTATCCCTAGAAAATATACAATATATACAGGCGTGTATCTTGAATCAAACCTCTCGAAGACGTATTGGCAAAGTCTGATATTCAAATGGAAAAGCGAAATCCCAACTCATATATGATATCTCGGGAGTTTCTTCGACAAAGTCCTCGCTATTCATACGCTTCTTTTCCCATGGTGATTTTCACCGTACGATATTAAATCCCACGCACCGAGCATAAAAGTATTTCTATTTATTTTATCATTATGCGCACTTTTCCTAACTTTTGCATTACGTTTAGCATGCGCCAGTTTACACACTGAGTGCACCCGGCGTCAGCCTGGAAAATTCCTTCTTGCATTTCCTCTAGTGGGTTTTCTCTTAGAGACATGCATGTTTTTTGGTTTTGTATGAGCTTTTTTTCGATATCGATGCAACGATACGTTTTTAGAATAGATTTTATTCCAAAAGCATCAAACTTTAATAGAAAAGCAATAAGATAAAGAAGGCTTATAAAAAAGCAAGTTTGTTGCGAAGATACGATCTACGTCCAGGTAGATCTCTTCAGATGCTGGTATGAATAAATGTCCTTTATCCATTTAAGCTCTTCTTAATACAGTATGCATGTTCTTTGTTTTGCAATTGAATTACACGTACTACAAGTACTTCCTTTTAGTTTCTTGACGTCAAATTTTACTGGATTGTATTAACTCGAGGATGATGTGATTTAATATATAGAAAATCTAGCCAGAGAATTTGATAAGTGAAAAGTATAGTTTGTAACATTGTACAATGTACTTACTTACTTACTATGAATTTAGTCGAAATGGATTAAAAAAATGTTAATGTTCAATTCCTACTTGTTTCCATCGCCTGAACTATTCCTTCGCTAGTTTAAAATCTTTCTAGAAAATGTAATTGCATCAAATTACGTGTGCATAAAAACTTTAAATATTTACTTTCCCGTCAATATTGAAAATTCCATTTGAGTTCTCGTTAAAGATTTCTCTCGAACCATAATCTTGCTAAGTATACAAGCATGTACTCGTTATGTTTGCTGTAAGCAAATTCGTGTCCACTATGCCGACTACTAGGATGTGTTTGAAATTTCTCGTGACTTTAATGCACGGTCCTGTTCGTAGTTGAGGTTAGCAGACGTTGAACTGGGTCCCAATCGATAACCAGAGAAAAAGCACGCAGAAGCTGCAGAGGCAATCCGGATGAAATTACTGTCGAGGCCTGTGGGGGGATTGTTTGCTTGTTTGGCATGAGCCAAGCAGTTGTTTCCTTATTAAATAAGAACAACATTTAGACTAGGCATAGCCGCCATCACCGAGTTCTAAACAAATTTAGACAAATGTAATTCTGCTAATTTGTTATGTCTGCCTCATAGCGAGGTTTTTTTCTGTAACTCGCGTCGTCTCAAGAAATAAAATGCAGCGAAAGTAATAAAATTCCTCGCCATTCTACCTGCCTTTAAGCCAGGGATGCAGTATCCCTAAAAAGTGCCAGGAGTACTCTTCAGATATTCGCGTTATGTACTGGAGTTCTTGACTACGTTATTGCGAAGAGTATATTTTTGTGGATTTTGCCTCGTCAAAATCTGCTGACATAAATGTACGGTCCGATTTGAATGGTCGAATTTTTAATTGTAAATCTTTCTTAGTGATGACAAATATCGTGCTATTCCAAATTTTGTTTCAACCTATAGCCTTTCACACCTATAAATTACTGTTCTCGGTTAAACGAAGGCAGTTATACGTAGATCCACTCATTTATAATGTAGCTAAGTAACTGTATACCATTTAGTTGAGTGCATATTTTCTTCATTGTCTGCCATTAGAAATGTGTGTTGTTAATGTACTTTATGTCGCCAACCCCAATTAAGTTTGATTGATCAAAGCCCCAGAAGTTTATTTCATAAATTTAAGCACGTCGAGCACCTTCTTAAATAACGTATCTAATACAGAGGATTACATATGTTCAGCATTCGCTTGATTTATTTTCGAGCTGGGTAATTGAAATGAAGTATGAATTTAACAAGGATGGTGTTACATGTACTCGTTGTAATTGAAAAGCTTTCACCGTCTGTTTTAGTTAAAACGCTAAATGAATGTGCTTGAAATCAATGTTTAAGGTTATTTCCATGGTAACAGATTCTATCTTCTTGGGCAATTTATCATCGGGTTCAACCCTTTGTTGATTGCGTGTACATTATTTGCGAGAATAATTATTCTACCTTAGCTCTGATAATCAAATAAATTAAAAGGTATTATACCTAGCTCTCAACTGATGATGCAGTGTTGAAATATTGCGCCAATTTCCTCACGCTCGTTTATACGGAAACTGTTATGATAATGCCATTTAATCGTTCCTATAAACCACGTTGACGCGACATCTTCGCACGATTCGATGATAAAAATTCCATAATGCCTGTTTTTTTTTTATCAATGGTGACTTTCGTCAAATCCTAACCAAGCATCGCTATAGCAACCCTGATAGGAAACGGCGCACTCTAGTCGCAGACACACCCCAGGAACTTCGCGCGCAATTTTCTTTTATAACCATTTGCGAGGATTTGATATTTATGGGAGTTGAAAATCATGTATTTGTGATGAATTTCACTAGCATCCCAACACATTTTCCCTGGTGGGCGAAATACTGTTGTATTTTCCTTTAATGGCGTTGGCTGCTTCCTTTCGCGATTTCGTTAAAATATACATGAACATTGTTGGCCCGTACACTCCAAATTTTGGTTCGCCTTATTATATGGCTACACTCCCCGAGATTTCGTGGGGAGAAAATCGTTATTTGCCAACTGCAAAACTAACTTGTACTCCTGCACAGTAGATATCGTGCAAACTGTTTTTGCCACGTTTACATACGTGGCCCAGCTAGCCCAAGGAGTATAATAAAAGCACTAGTTTTAAAAGTTTATATTTTCGAAAGATGAGAGTGGAATATCTCGTTTTATTTACAAATGCGCGGGTTATTGTACGGGCGTTTTCTTACTTACTCAACTACTGCCGCGATTTCTATGTAAAAATCGACCATAAACCTCGCAAAAATGTTCATTTCGGTTACTCTGATTTTTATAACTTAATTAGAAGAGGCGGCGGAAGAGCAATATGTCGATATTTGTCTGGGGTATTGTTTTACAACCTGCATGACTGCAGATTTATCTCGCGGTATAATTTGCCTTCGAGGAGACTCGAAAGAACTTACTTTCGTGAAGATTTGCTTTATGGCGAAATTGCTAGCGCATGTACTGTACATGTTTATAGTTCTTTCTTTCTCAGATCTTTAGTTCATCTTTTTCAGAGTTGTAAAGTTCACTTCACTACTGGATATAAGCCCTTACTCATTGCTTTTCATCACCAAACATCGCGATATTTATGAGGTATATTGGCGAGGTTGTTTTTTTAAAAAAAAAAGTTGAGCTGTTGGACGCAATTTTAATCACGATATTGTATGGATCACATTGTATTTAATCACAATATTTCTGGATTGCATAACCACACCATTGACATTACTCTATTAATGTATTTAAATTTATATTAACGCCCGTTTTAGTAGCCATGTTTTTAGTCTCTAGCAATAGCTTATTTAGACACGGTCATAATGTAAGGGTCAGCAATTTTAAGTTATTCTTTACTTCGAAGGATTCTCCTGGTTTTTTTGTTTTGTTTTTTTATTTTGGTCAATTCTTCCCAAAATTGGACTCCCCCCCTACCCCCTGTCCGCATTGTCTCCGGTCAATTAGGACAACCCTCCCCCCATTCGGATGTCATAAACTTAAAAAAATTGTATTCGGAAAATGTTGAAAGTTTTGCAAATTTGTAAATTTTGTACTCTGAAAAGGTTGAGAATTTTGCCAATTTGTCCTCAGAAACTGTTGAAAATTTTACAAATCTGTACTCGAAAACAGTTGTAAAATGTTGAAGATTTGTACTTGGTTAAACGTGGAAAATGTTGAAAATTTTTCCTTGGGAAAACGTGGAGAAATTTGTAAAGATGTCCTCGGAAAAGGTTGAAAATGTTGCAAATTTGTACTAGCATAATTTGAAAGTTTGCAAATGGACCCTGAGCTTTTAAGTTCTCTGAATCTTCCCTTTTCCAGGTTTTCCAGGACTGGGGGTATACATGTACCCTGTTTACTGACTTATGCAAATTAATAACTTACCTATGCGATATTGAGCTCAATTTCCCTTTTACTTTCGGAACTGATTTTATTTGGCATTTTTTTAAGTGGACGTCTGAGTTGGTCATACCCCCCTCCCCTCCTCCCTCCCCCTGTCCACATTGTGTCCGTGACTCAACAGGATCCTTACATGATGACGTCCTTTTTGAATGGCCAATAATTGAAACAAATCTTTATGCCCTGAACTAATTAATTAAGTGACGCCAGATAAGTCAAACCGCTTATATGAAAAACCCAGACAAGTAAAAAATGTCGGAATTAGTAACCGAACATGTTTGGGTTGTTTTTATTCGATATCTGGAACGGATAAAGGTGAGTCCAAAGTTGCAATTTATGCTTTTTTAATGCCATTCTCAATTATTAAGTTCCTGTTCTACAAACTTTTTCGGGGATCCCTAACATGTGGTTCATGAAAACAGGAGTCGACAATACCTGAACATTGCATCTGACAAAACTTCTAAAACTAATGTCAGCACAAAAGGGAAGCTAACTGCTCTGAGCATAAACTCAAGTAATAAAATCTATCAGTAAGTTTTTGATTCGACCCTGATGTTGAAAATCAATTTCAACTAGTCGGATTGCTCAAACGATTTAAAAATTGATGTTTTCATTGTAAAAACTGTGTTCATTTGCAATATTATAACGTGCTTAAGAGACTAAGAGATTAAGCAACCATTTAATGTACTTGACTGCTTTGAGCATAATCTGAGCTAAAATAAGCGCATCTATATGAAAAATCCGCATAAATGAAAAGCCGGTTAGTTTTCTTTGCTAGGGCTATGTTTTCACTTAATCCGAGGTCTATATACCATATACAGTACTGTACATGTTTAATTTTCGGAACACGTTTCTTTTTATGGAAATGTGCGTTATTTATAGCAGTTGTGGTTCCTTTCGGAATGTTGTGAAATATTTCGCAAAATTATGCAGCTATTGGGTAAGAGCACGCTGACACTTATTTCATTAACTTAAAAACCAGTATCGCCTAGTGGTATGAGTCTGCAATACCACTTCGCGACACTGGTTCAAAATAAGTAAACAAATCACATGAATAAATGCCAACGTGCTCTCACCCATTCTCATGACAGTATGCACTTATTTACACGATATACTTTGCTATGTCTCCATGTTTTCTCGAATATGTTTCAAGTTAGCAGGCATGAACGTGTTTTCTTCGTGATCTTACATTTTCTTATTTTCGTGAGAAATCTTTCACCAGGCATTATGCATTTACTATCTAGTAAGTTCGGCACCCTTTTCATAAAGAGCTGGATTCCCATTGTTACTTATGTAGTTTAAAATCTGAAAAAAAAATTATAATTGACGTCTTTGGTTAATTTTAATTTGGTTCCGAGCGAAAATTTGATGTACAGGTATGGCCACCGCGTATATACAGAAAAAGATTGCTTAGTTTGGTTAATTAAGGGTGCGAACAATAATTATACGTGTATATAGGCGAATTAAATTTCTAAGTTTTGACAACTTAAAGAGATTGTCTGCATGGCAACTTGTTTAGAGGCCTGACTTCTTCAAGAAAAAAATTAAAACGAGTTCTCGTCTCTGTTATGTTAAGCGAACTGTACACGTTCATCAATACTGTCATGACCGTCTGAGAGTGACATTAAGAATGATCGTGTAGGGCGAAAAAAATGTGGAAAAATGACGGGTAATGATGAAAATCCGGATTGTAGCATCTTTACTGAAGCGTGGTTTGTTAGTTAGGGGCGTGGTTGTGGATACTGGTGTTAATTAATATATAATGACTATACAGATTGCGCGCATCATTAATCCTGTCGTTAGTATTAACCATGCAGGTTCCCCCATCAGTAATCTGGATTATCTTATCATTGGTATTGACCATGTCATGCATGCATGTACAACTGTAGGTTTACAATCTTTATTTAAATTGTTGTACGCATTGCTGACTCGTATTTCCAATTTGCGCCACTACGTGCACGCGCATGCGCAGAATGATTGCGAAAAGTCGTCATAACTGTACACAGATACGCGTTTCTAAACGAAAATAGTCATATAAATGATCGTGTAAGGTTAAATGTACAGTAATGAAAGCGAATGGTGCAACATTTTTGGAGGTAATGTCAATATAGTTGATGGCATAATTTCATGTAATGAATATGTAGACCTACAATCCCCTTAAGTTTTGATTCTGTGTTGATTGTACATTGATTAATCCATTGCATGCTTGTCTGTTTTATTAAAACTCCGTTGTCGCGTATCCTTTTAAGCTGATGAGACTGTCCACGCTATCTACCGTATACACATTTAGATATATAAATTTTCCCCCATATTTTTTTCCATATAAAATTATAATACTGCTACGGAAGGGAAATGGAACTATATTTCATTCGTTTTAATCATAATATATATCATAATTTAAATATACATGTACATGCACAAACAATTGTAATTAAACATTCATATTACTGTTGTTTGCAGTTTCGGTTGGCACTAATGTAAAAATTATTCGCAACTATATATTAGTTTCAAACTACACCTATATTAATTGAGTTGTAGTTGTAATTAACAACTAAAACTGTAGTTCTTAATTACTGGTACATACCTATTTTTTTTAATTGTAGTTGCGAACAACTAAAAAAATTAGTTTTACTGGTAACTAACAACTACTTAGTTAATTCGTAGTTAAACTGATATTGGACAACTAAGAATAACATTTCTTCAATGTCACTTACAAATCATTTGTTTTCTTTCTCTGTATACTTGAAGTCTGTAACGGATGTATTTCGCGTATTCTGATGGTCGACAAAATGTGTTCAGTCTAAAATCGAAATTTTCCTCTAAAACGATTTTCTATTTGTTAGTACTTTGTGATGTTATCTATTTTATGAATAGCAGATATACAGTATAGGCTACTGTATATCGTCTCCTTCTTTTAGCGAATAAGAACTAAATAGTTTTAGTTGTTATAGTTACCCGAAACTAATAAAGATTAGTTATTTAGTTTTAACTGTAGTTAACTAATAAATTAATTACCTACTGCCAACTCTGAATGGTAACTGAATTCGTGCAAGCTAAATTAAACAACTGCAACGCACAATTAATAATTTAAAGTGCATTGACCAAATAATGTGTACCTTGCATCCAACATTTGTGCAATTTGTAGTCTCTCATGCATGACTTTTCCCAAAATTAAATGTTTTTTTCTTGTTTGTCTTATGATGCGACTATTAATAATCTAAAAGAACAACCATGTGCATAGTTTTGGTTTCCATTAAACTGCAATGGGGTTCTGGTTGCACTGGTTGCACTGGGGGAGAATTGCTTATTTTGAAAACGTCAGGGAAGGTCAATGTATTAATGTTGTCCCAATCCAAAATTGATGTTTCTACGACTTTTCAAAATTTTCCCAGTACAAATTTGCATCATTTTCAGTATAGTTTCCGAGGGCAAGTTTGCAAAATTGTCTACACTTTCCGAGGGCAAGTTTGCAAAATTGTCTACACTTTCCGAGGGCAAGTTTGCAAAATTGTCTACACTTTCTGAGGGCAAGTTTGCAAAATTGTCTACACTTTCCGAGGGCAAACTTGCACAATTTTCCACTTTGCAAAGAGGCAAATTTGCAAGATTTCCAAGCAGATACTTGCAAAATTTGCAACTGTTTTCGAATACAGATTTGCAACATTTTCAACCTTTTCAGAGTACACGTTTTTAACCTTTTTCGAGCAGTCAGCCTACAAATTTGAACTTTCTGTTTTCCGATTACAAATATGTAAATTTAAAATCTATTCACGTGAGTAAAATTTTAAAATTTTTTCAAAATGAATATCGTCCTGTGTCCCTTTTTCAATATCGTTGATAACATTGACATTGTCATTGGTCAGGGGAATTTGTTTAAAAACCTTGAAAGTGGAATACATACATGTATGAAATTTCTGGGGGAACCCTGTTTTGGTGGATCTTCAAGTATGTACTTAAATTCTAGCTCGGTCTACCCAAAGTGAGAGTCATCTGAATGGACCTTATCTACTGTAGATTTCGTCAGCATATATCACGTGACATTTCATTAGTTCCATTGCTGAAAATCCGCTGTAGGCAGTGCCGAGGCCCGGCTGTTCTTTTAGTTGCTGATTCGATGAAATTATTATGTGATACAGATGTAGCCCCATACGTAACTCTGCATAAGGTCGATTTCGGCAAAGTACGACACAGAGGAAGACTGCCTTATACATGTACCTATATACGAAGGGAATTCAGGAAAAACCTGGACGCAGGTCGAGTACATGTACAGACGTTACCAAACCAAAATGTCACGTACCCTAATCCTCCTCCCTCGGTTTTACGATTTTCACCCATTATTCGAAGTATATGCTAATGGGGTGAATTAATCATACGAGCTCGCCATCTGTGATTTAAAACATCAATGAAACCCCATTGAAACGCTGTATAAATGTTCGATCAAATCATTACGCTTTATTATCCATTCCCCCAGCACCCTCTGGGCTGGCGCCCCCTCTAACCCATGGCCATGCATTATGCTTAATCCTGGTTCTGCACTACGGCCATCATGATGGGTGCCACCTAGGGGCGCTTTGTTTCTTGGGTGGCACGTGACTGGCAGTATCCTTTTGTATTTTAAGGGGACTCCCATTGCTAGGGAAATATCAAATAAAACACCTTAAATAGGGGACATTACAATAGGTGAGGGCATTGGGAATATATAAATTTTGTTGTGCAAACGATGGCTGCTATTTCGGGGGTTCGGTAGCAGTTATGCATTTTGGGAAAAAATGTTCCTCGCTTTCTGATTGCGGGCACAGTGACGCGGGGTTCCAATGCAGCTTTCGATGTTTATACGCTGCGCCGCGCCGACCGGCCGGGGCTTTTACTGATACATGTACCAACCATTGTCAATTATAATGGGCTTTGCACTGCAAACTCTAGTTTATTAATGTATCGTGATATGACGTACATTCTCACATGGTTTTCTCCATAGCGGTTATAACCATTAAAAATTTGTTACCTGATACCGCATGTATTGATCGATCCCTAGATGGTGCTTTTTTTTTTTTACAAAAAAATATCAGTGATTTTGTTTGAATTTAAAATATATGCTTGCAATTTCGACAATTTTGCAAATATTTGACAAATTCGACAATATTTGACAATTTTTAAATCAATTATGCTAATTTTCGACAATTTTGCTATATTCGAAAATTTTTAAACTTTATCGAAAATTTCCCGAAAATTTTCAAAATTGTCGAAAAATTCCTCAAACTGTCAAAAAATTGCCGAAAATTCGGCAAATCGTAGAAAAATTGTCGAAAAATATGCGAAACCATTGAAAATTAGCAATATTGTCGAAAAATCTGCCAAACTGTCAAAAATGTGCAAAACTGGCGAAAATTGGAAAAAATAACCTTGCTCCGAGGCTATATTTAGGCATCAATTTTAGTCATTCATTTTAGCCCTGATTGTAAATTTGAATCGGTTAAGATTGACGATGAATGACTAAATTAGTCATGATTCATTAAAAATGACTAGTTTAGTCGTGATTCAAAATCTATTCAACTAATATGCCCAACGATTCGATATTTGAAATGTGCCTGTCAATTGAGGTACGGATTTGAGTCTACTCGCAGCAGTTGAAAATGCTGTGCTGCTGACGCCCGTATTAACTCGTATACCTTTTTCTTTGCAGTGATGCCAGAACAGAAGCCTTAGCGAGGATTTAGTGCTAGCACCTCACAGAAGATGGCAACTAAGTCCATTGCTTGCGTCTCCCTATGGTGGTGCGCCATCGCCGTGCTCTTCAGCATTTGCTCCGTCGCCCACTGCATGTGTCCCAGAGTGTGCCGATGCTCAAAGGACAGATCAGGACACAAACAAGTGATATGCGATAGCGGGGGAATGGAGGGCATTATTCCAACCGGCCAAATGGAAAATGACATTTACAAGCTGGTGGTGACGGCGCCACCCTACAACCCCAACAAGCTATCCATCAGTCGAGTTTTTTATAAATTCTCCCAAATCCGAGAGATTCACATCACCAACTCTCTGTTGCCTGCCATTGGAGATGCAACTTTTAAAGGATTATATACGCTACAGGTCTGTCGTTTTGGTGTGTTCTCAGGTGTCATGAGTTATACAATGTTTCAAATTTCAGTGTCGTACCGTGCCCTGTTAGTGCCAGGATAGGAAGTGTCCCAAAACGACCCCTAGCTCCCCCTACCTCCCGTACGTGTTTTTAAAATTCTAAAATTTAACGAATATCTTCTTAGCGAAACTTTCCAGTTGCGCAGTTTTTTTTGGAATTTGAAAAGGTTTGAAATTAAATTCGCAAATTTTTGAAACAAAATCGCAAATTTTTAAATACAATTTTCAATTTTTTTTTTTTTTTTTCAAACACGCAAATTTAACATAGAAAAATCGCTGATTTTAAATAATGAAAAATAAATCACGCATGTTTGAAAAAAATTCTCAAATTTCTAAATAAAATTATCACATTTTTAATTAAAATTCTCACATTTTTTCTCACATTTTTGGAAAAAAAATCGTTATTTTTAAAATAAAATTCGCACATGTTTGAACAAAATTAGCAGATGAGTGACAATGGACTAACATTGGATTCTCACACAAATTTGGTAAATTTACTTCGAAAATACAATATATTGTGTTTAGATTTTGGCGCACACATACCCGCGGCGCCCGGCTGCAGCCCACCCCTTGGCACCCTCGTCGTTACCCTTTGGTTTCAATACTGACGTGCGTTATGGCTGGGCAGTGGGCACGTACTTCGCACGTACATACAAGTTGTACATGTAGATAAAAACTCAACTTGTAGTTGTAGTTTTCCTTTGACGTTGCAATGAAAGCCGTTCAATTCGACCACGCTTAATCCGGTCAGCCATTTTATTTGGTCAAAGCAGTCTGAACAGATTTTTTCCTATGCTGCCCTATGTTAAAAAGTCGCTTAATTCGACCGGTCATCTCATTGCTTAATTCGATCAAATAGACAAGCACGGGCACGCTTGGACAACTAAGCATATTGGTATCTAATGCATCAGCGGTTGTACTCATGGATTTTCTGCGTTGTTTAGAAAATGAAATTTCAGCTGTTGCAGCAAGAGGGCAACATCAAACACTACTTATAACATTTTTTAAAACAAATATCATTTTTAAAATAATTAAATACATATATAAAATTAAATATACAGTATGTATTTTTAAAACATAGAGCAAATAATTTGATAAGTTCAATGTTTGGCACGTTTTTGACATTCATTGCCAATTTCGGTCAAAATGGCTGGAACCAACGTGATCGAATTAAGCGGCTTTCACTGTATTTGGCCCAGCCCCATTGAAGTTCTCTTATTCGTGTTATGCAAATAAACCAGATCAAACACAAATGGCTAAAACTAGCTTGAAAACATTTAATAATATGTAATCGAGTACTGAATTGTCATCTACTATCTCGCAATTTAAATTGAGGAACCCTTCTGTTCAGGGTGGAACCATGCCTTTTTTGGCGCCCCCGGGTGGGATGTCACGGGTGACAAATTTCGCAAATATTTTTTTTTGTGGAAAATTTCCCAGTTTTTTTCGAAAATCGCGCAAAATGTTTTTGCAAATTTCAAAATAAAATTTGCGAATTTGTGATGTAAAAGTCGTAATTTTTTTTATGAAAATTCACAGATGGGTGACAAAATTCTCAAATATTTCCACTGACCATATATGTTCGAAAACATTTGGTTAATTTACATCCAAAATACAATATTTTTTTAACTTTTTGGTGTAACCCACCCACTGGCGCCTTCGTTGTTACTCTACTGCTTCTGTTGTCTTAAAATCTGTTATTAATTCGACTTTTCTCTCCATTTTCACGCTCATGATACGCAACCGAGAAGATTTTAAATTTAACCGATAACAACATTACTCAGCTGTTGGAGTACAACTTTCAAGATTTGATCTCCTTGCGCAGCCTGCATTTGGACAACAACAACATCCAGCACACACCTTCCGCCGCTTTTCACTTCTTGCAGAATCTAACTAAGTTAACCCTCTCACGCAACAAAATGACACAACTGATGCCTAGATTTTTTCTGAAACTGTCGAAGCTGGAAGATTTGAATCTGAATTCCAATCCCCTGGACGTCAACGTCGACGTAGACGTCTTCAAGGACATCACTCGCCTGCGAAAACTCCGTTTGAGCGATTGCTCGCAGTCCCAGTTCAACAGCATGATCTTGCGCCATTTGCCGCATTTGGAAAGCCTGGATTTGAGCTACAACAAACTTCAGTTTTTCTCCATCGATGACGTGCACTTTTCTCCTCGGCTAAAAAACCTTTATTTGCACGGCAACCGCATCCCGTCCATCTTCAACGGCACTTTCGGAGGAATGAATCTTCACCAATTGACACTCTCGTTCAATCCGTTGCAGTTTCTTCAACGAGATTCTTTCAACAATGTAACCATTGAAGATCTCGATCTGTCCTTCAACCATGTTAAGGTTTGTGCAGTACGCTAACTTCAAATATGTCACGTTTATAGAAATTCAACTACCGTAAATACGGAATTAAGCGCCGGGGCGCTTATTTGCAAATTCCGGGGAACCCCCGCGGCGATTAATAAAGGTAGGCGGGTATTACGGGTCCGGCGCTTGTTTAAAATTCTAATACCGGTACCAGGTAAAAGG
>JAQGAO010005076.1:0-14100 GCA_034697705.1 Ommatoiulus sabulosus
TGGCCGCTGAAACAAACGGCGACAAATTTTTTTTCCATTTTTATTTGCCATTTTTATTTTTATTTGTCATTTTTTTTGGTGTGGACGGGGCTTAAGAAGAACTATAGCTTTATATGAATTGCTGATAGTACGAACTTACAGTATTTCCAGTCCCCGTCCTTAGCGATATGGACGAATAATGTTAGTCTTCGTTAAAGACGAATTCCGAATTCGGATATTACAAATTTCTGGTTAACACGACTTACTTTTCTATAGTTCCCCAAGAACTGGCGTTATGTTACGTTACAACGAACTTCAGACGATATAAAAAAGGTTCATTATAACGGGGAATTCTCCGATAAAAGTGGCAGCATCATCTCATTCATATATATATACTTTGGGTAGGATTTTATCCAAATTTCGATGAAACTGTATAGTTCATCTTGTTGAAGCCACGTTTCATCTGACTTCTGATATTACGAACTACGATTTAAACGTAAAACGAACCCTTTTTTCTTCTCTCGAGATTTGTCTTAACGAGGTTTGATCGTATACTTTACAGACTTTTCAGTTTGACTGGGGATGTTCCCCAGTCAAACTGAACATGGAGAGTTCACTACATTTGTTAAAATAACAATTTGTCCAAATCTTTAAAAAAAAATCTGTATCATTCAATGAGATCAAACGAAATGGTGTGAAGGGATTTTTTTTTATTGAATGACCCGAGGCAGAGTATACGAAATACATGTACCAGTATGGGCATTTTTCATCCTGCAATGTTGGCACCTTACAAATCCCCCTGTCCCGAAAAAATACTACTGCAGCGCAACAATTTATACAGTGGCAGCTTAGGCCCAATGTCCACTGCGGTGGCAGAGACCGGAAGCATGTCATTTTCACGCCACCCCTGTGCAGCTAATCCACACACAAAGGTCAGCCACGAGAGGCACATCTGACGTGAAACAGAACTGGAGGTAATTAAAGATGAATTATCAACCCATGTAACTTAATAATTAAATGAGAAGCATTGTAATTGAACCTATAGAGGTTCATAAAAATTTGTACATTTTTTTTTTGACAATTTATCGGGTTTTCTATTTAATGCGCAAATTTTTATAAATAAAAAATTAGAACTTAGCCAAGATCTACCAATTTTATCCTAAACATTTTCGAAATTCTTCAAAAAAACGAAACAAACAAACACAATTTTTCAAAACTGAGCGAAGGTCTTTCCGACACCCGTTACATAAGTTCCAATTGAACCTAATTGAACAACAAGAGACGCATGCCTCTTCAAATTGCTTTTGACGCCTCCAGGGGGCATGGCACAGACGAGATGGGGCATGCCAGTGTCATGTCATGCCACATCACCTCTATTGACAGCATGGGGGTGACGTGAAAATGACATGCTTCCCGTCTCTGCCACCGCCACGTGCCACTGCAGTGGGCATTGGGCCTAAGGGCTCGTAAATATAAAAACTCCTAACGATACGACGCGATATGATCATATCGTAGGTGATGTGTCACTCGCTCGACATAGGAAAAGATATACCCACAGGGTTGCACAAAACCTCCCGATTGGCTAAGTGTATAGCAACGTTACAAAGTTTCTTCTGGGAAACGTAAGCAGAAGATGAAAAAATGTCGTACTATAACATATCACATTTTGATAAAGCAGACGCTGCCTACGAGGGAAAGTGCCTGGCGATATTTGGGCGTGGTTTAATGCGCATTTTCCCCCTTAGCCGCCGCTAGTCGGAATGTTGGCGCTGCAAAGATGGACAGGAGGAATGCGCGGAGTGTACATACTGGTATTTCCTATACTGTGCCCGAGGCTATAGTACACGAATGATTCCGTAATTTCTCAAACATTGCTGCCATCACAGAGCACTTCTTTGATTTTATTTCGTAATTCAACTTTCCTCGCATGTTTACAATATGCCACGGGCTGAGCATGAAGAATTCGTAAAATTAATCGAAATAATTTGGTGTGGATCCACCCGAATGCTCGGCTGGCCAAACTGGTTTCCCATGCAGCATCTGCCTCCAATCACCGCCAGGCGTAATCTTTCAGAAAATCGTTCTTCCCTCCCCCTAATATCTGATCTCATTGACGGGATGAAAATAATTACAGTGCTTGGCACGAACGTAAAAAATAAGCGCCTCATTTTGGCACGTAGCGTGCTGCTTTCGGTGGCTCCCATGGGCACCCTGAAACCGCGCTCGAGGATGACCCGCCAGGGGCGCTACACCCCCTTAAGGGGGAGAGGGGTTAGGCTGGAGAAATAAGTGCTTCCGGTCATTACCTGCCTCGCGCGACGATAAGGGGTGCACCTTGGAAAAAAGCACCCCCTTAACCCTCCATCATGGGTCCGTAGGATGCGAACTACGCTCGACTAACTGTCCCTGTCCGATGGGGTCAAGAGCTTCACCCTGCGTGTTCACGCATGAAAATACGTTAGGGGAAACATTTATTTACAAATCACCTGGTTTACGATTTCAACACGTCGATCCTCGGATATACTGTATACATGTAGGTCTACGAACGTATTAGTGCAAATAGGATAATAAATTGAAATTTCATGTTTCTGGCAAAAACTATATTCCCGAACACTAAGCGTGACAATTAAAATCGGCGAAAGTAGTTCGGGAATTTGTTGCGTATACTGTAGATTGCAATGTATTTCGGGGTATTTTATCTGGGGTTTAAGTTCGAGAATATTAATGAATCAAAACATTGCTTCAGACCTTCAGACAAATATTACGCAACTCTTTTTGTTTTCATTTTCGCTCCAATTACATGTACTTCTAATTAAATTTGGCTCGTAAAAAAGCGGAAGACTCGTGTTTTGATTTTGTTAATTTGTTTACGGAAATTTGACACTTAAAGAATATGTTGACGTGAGATTAACCCACCGCCTTCGAGGGATGCCAAAGTCAAATTTCCAAATTGGAAAACATTTACATATGGATCATATTTAAATTTGTTTACACCGTAGTGTTGTGGTTTGCATTTCTGAACTCAAATCAACATGTCATCGAAGTAAGTATACAACTATTTCAATGTTATTTTTAGTCGTGCTTATAATAGCCGTACTCAGAAAATGCCGTAGCTTGACGTAGATGGAAAAGGTACATGTAAATGTACATGTAGATAAAGTTCCGTTTGGTGGCGCATGCGCAATAAGCATTTCTTGCTCTAAAGCTATTTAATAAATACTGTTTATACATATCATATGTTAATTAGGCCCACATGTGTATATCATATACTGTACATGTACAATGTAACATCAAAATACACGTAATATGGTATGTAAAACATGTATATTTACGTGTCGCATGCATATATTTAAGATGTAGCAAACGTGTTTTTTACATGTAGCGTACATTTGTTTTACATAGTATAACCCAAGTATTTTACGTTTAAAACCATGTTTATTACATGTAAAAAACATGCTGAATTATTGAATACCTAGATATATGCTACATGTAAAATGGATTTATATACACGTGTTTACGTATATGTTTATACTGTATATATATATATTTATTAGATAGGGTAGAGAAAAGAAATGCTTAGTGCGCACGCGCTGCTAGTCGGAACTTTATCTACAGGTATATTTACAGTTACGTTTTCCAACTACGTCAAGCTATGTAAGCCTATCCTTTTTTTTAAAGGATACATTTTAATCTGTATATTTAAATCCTATTCTACGAAAAGTAAATCAAAATACAGTTCGATCTGATGCAATTATTAAATTACTTCGAATTTTTGCGTATGAATGGTTCTGTATATAGAGATCTTAGAAAAAATTCATGAAAATCCAAGCTTTAAAAAATGGCGTTATAATAATAATATACTTTGAGACTTCTTTTAATAACTCGTTCGGTATCGGTGTGTTGTTTACCACGCGCTGGTCTCACTCCCACTCCTTCGTCCTCCATTTTTTTTTGTTCTTCTCTATGGACTGATAAGCATATAGGACGGTTAGAATGCAACGCCATCTTGTATGAATCATTTAAAAGTAGGTGAGAGAAATCATTCGACTCGATTTTGCGGTGCTATTTTTTGGAGTCGCGTTTTAGTGTGACTCACGAAGAATCAGGGGTAGGGCAAATACCCCTTTTTAACCAAGATATTTTGGGTCAGATCTGGACTAAAGCGTTCAAAAATGACATCGTACTTTTTTTAAAAAAAAAAAAAAAAAAAAAAAAAAAAACACCTAACTCGTGATATATTGCATTACGTGATAGAGTGGCAATGAGGTTGCCCGGGGAAATATCGTGACAACGATTCCTGCAGAGCATTAAGCATTTTCTTGTACAACTTGTAAAGTTAGTCTCGGAACGACTATTATTCTCCTTATTGGCAATTGCATTTACAGTGAAAGCCGCTTAATTCGATCAGTCCTTTTATTCGGTTAAAACACTCTGAACGGAGTTTTTCGTATGAAATTTATTCGGTCAAATTTCCACGTGTCTATACTGTATACTGCCTCGAGATGGCCAGCTTAACGCAAACGCGCGAAACAAGTTTGATCAACTTTCATGCATGTATACAGTACATGTAAGCACGGACACATTTGGACAACGCGCATGCGTGCATCTAATGCCTTATTCACAATGCATCGACGAACTGTACGTGGTTCGGGTGCAATTCGAAATTTCCCAGTCATTTTGTCGTCATCTCCCCGCCTTCGGCAGTCATCGACGACTTGGAAGAGAGTTCCAAGTCGTCTCTGACGTTTTCAAGATGGCGTGAAAACCGTCTCAATCGTTCGTTGATATCATTGTGAATAAGGCATAAGCATCTCATGCATCAGCTGCTGTATGCCTACTCGTATGGATTTTCTGCGTTATTTAGAAAATGAAACAATTTTAAGGCAACTCCAATGTGCGAATCATAGAAATAAAGCCACTCGAAGGCTACTTTTTCTATAGCTGCTCGGTATTACAACCTTTTCACGCATACTATGATTCATGATTGTAGTATGAAACTACCGACCAATCAGATGACGAGAATGGTAAAAATTGTCGCCATTTTAGGAGTCCAGGTCGGCATCAAATTGGCTAAAACCGCTTTTTCTCGCCGTAATTTTAGACGAACTATATATACAGATATCATTAAAAATACCAACGTATATCTTAAATATGTAAATACATCATACATGTATATACGATTCAATTGATGTATTTTTAAAACATAGTGCAAATTACATGATAAGGTCAATTTTTAGCGGTTTGTTGACATTCATCGCTTATTTCTATCAAAATCGCTGACTCGTGTAGTTCTTCGCCTCGAGCATACACGATCTTAATAAATCATATACAACACACGAAGAATCATTTCATCTTTGAAAGTGCATTTAATTGTTAGTTGCATCAGACGATGTCAGATTTGCGACCATCCCAGAAATACCAAAGTCAAAGCAAATCCAAGCAAAAATGCTGCGTCCTTGTCCTGGGTTTACTCAAACATCTTCGTGCGATGTCTGAATTCCGAGCATGCGCAATTGCGCATAAAGTAAAAAAAAATGTGTTGTGTTGCGCATATGGCGCTACGATTATCTTCTCGCAATTTTCGTTCAATTAACGCGTCCAGGAGTTAATTGGCGCAATTTTTCGGGGGTAGAAGGTGGGTTTTTGACCTGGCTTCGAAGTTTTCCCTGCCCTTCAAAAAAGCGTCAGGTAGATGAACACCGGAGGAGGTGGCAGATGAAACTGCCAAAAAAATCAGGTTCAGAGGAAGTAGGAAGGAAGAAGGTGATGGGACGATGAAGTCCACTGACAAAGGAAGGGGGTGGGGAGGCAAGGGTTAAGCGAGAGGTCAAGAAGACCTGCCCGTGCATGTGGGCGGTCAGTGACCGGTTCGCAACACCACCACCACCACCGCCGCCGCCAACAACAACAACAACCACAGGAGAGAAAAAACGGTGCGTGTAGTGGATGGAGGATGCGTCGTCTACTGAACGGTAGGCAGAAGCGGAAGTCGGAAAAAATTCATTTCCAAAATAATCGCACCATTGACCAAAGCTTGAATTGGAAGTAGTGTGCGCGCGGGGAGTCGAGCAATCCAATTAATGGGTCAGGCAAACTGTTTTACTCTTCAATGGTCGCCATTGTGACGAATAGATTTTACTAAATAATGTATTTCGGTCAAAAACGACATTTAGGAAACGCAAATAGAGGGTTTTACTTACACGCGCAAATACTCTTTTGTAGCAACCTGGAAATGGTTTTTTAGACGAATTTTTTGTTACAATAGTGACCCGACAGATACTAAAATTTTCTGAAAATTAAGGCATATGTTCGTTTAGCAGATGTACATGTTGCATTCTACGAAGAACATGTATTAATTGAGAAAGGATTTGTATGAAACCAGAAAAAAATATTAATAAATATTTATATTAACGCCTCTTTGTTGTTAAAACCATTTTGGGATGCTCCTTTTTTAGAAAGTGATTTATTAATATTGGCTAAATGGACCATTGTTGTCCACGGGTTGATCGCTCTTCTTGATAAGACAATTTTGCGAAAAAATTCTATCATAAAAGCAGGTTTACCATTACAGATATCGTAGGCTACTTGCTCGGGAGGAGGATATACATTGTACATGTACAGTGTACCTGTAGTAATCCTATACTACTGTATATCGTAATGCTGGAAATTTCGGAAGCAATTGACCCTTGATATAAGTAATACTTAATTGAAAATTATTAACCCCCTCCTCCCCAACGAGTATAGGGTTTATCACTCTCTTAATTGGCATATTTAGCTCTAGATGTTATTTATAGTTTTTCAACTTATTTTCACTTACATGTATATACTTAGACAGAAGCCTCTCAAATCGCACTTTAGCAGTCACGAAGTCACGTGCGCAATTAATTACAATTTATTACAAAAGCATTAATTACATTTAAAATGGCGATAACCTTGAATGAATTTCGTAAACCAATGAGCTTTTTGGACATGCGATTTCACAACTGCATGCCGAAGTTCAATATGCGAAGCTTCTGTCTGAGTACTCCTAATATCCATAACGCAAAAATACATGCCAAAAAAGAAAGCCTGGCAAGGTTTGACTCTAAAGTCAGATACTCATTAGCCACCAAACCAAAACTAAAAGCCACAAACCCCAAACTTTCAACGTGAACTACTTTCTATTAAGAAATTAATACAAACTAGTTTTGCAAAACCTGAGCATACACACTGCAACAAACCATATTGACAAAACTCAGCAGACGACAGGCGATATCACTAACTCCAGCAGACGACATACAATCAAATTCACCCTTTCAGATATGAGTCGCCCGCTATATCATCGATATCTTTTAGACGAAGCGTTGATAGCAGCGCCACCGCCAAAAGTGGCGCCCTTTCATCTCATCGACACTCGACGGAAACGCCAAACTTAGTTCGCAAACTTGGTTTTCTAGTTTTTAGTTTGGCAAAGCAGTTTGCTACGCCATTTTTTCGTTGCCACAAACCAGAAAAGTTTCAAGTTTGGTGTTTTTATTTTTGTTTTGGTGATATAGTGTGCACCCGACTTAAGTGATTTTCTGTTTGTTTTCAGTCTTATTCTCTTATTGGCGAATCCCGGTCCCACGTGTTTGGGAATCGTTGCCTATTCAATCGTTATTTACCCAAACATTTCCTTGTGACGTCACAGCTACACCGTCAATGTTAGGCGACAGAGACACGCGCGGAGGCAAATAAATGGCTTCGTAAAACAGGTAGGAACCTGTTCTAATGAAAATCATTGTTAGATTAGCCACACTCCACGATGAAAAGCTTTAATTAGAAAAAAAATTAATTAAGACGTCAATTAATTGTCTCCCAGTGCTCGGGAGAGTAGGAGGAAAGAGGCTAGCGGTCCCTTTTTTTTTCCATCAAATTTCTTCTCGCGTATCCTCGCTCCATAAAAATTAACAATAGTCAATCTTAATTCGTTTTTGACGAAATATTAAAAATTAAACGAAAATGGGAACAAGTTTTAACGCCGCGTATTGCGCTTTTGCGGGGCTAGCATCCTTTATGCTCGATTCAACGGTTAATCTTTTCGTTCAATTAAATTTCAATTTCGGTGAAAATTTAGGTCGATTTTTTAGAAATAAGCTAGCGAGCATGCGTACGGGATTATCCACCCACCTTCAACCCTCCCTTCAATGTTTACTTGTTTTTTTATTTATTTCATTTTATATCTGCGAATGCAGTTACATATCCTTTTTCCTCTTTTGCGTTGCACATACTGTATATGTACCCCCACCTTTAATTATAATTTACACTTTCGGTTTTTTTTTCATACTCATTCATTTACCGGTAATGCTGTTCCACATTTGACAAATCCTTAAATTAACGCGACTACTCGACTGAAACCGGTGAAATCATGGAAATCAGGGTTTGGTTGGCGCAACGTTGCATGCATATAGGGTGTCCATATTGCACAATTTGCAAATTGCTTCTTTTTATGTACAGTGTATTCATGCAAATATATCGCACCCTCTGCATCATCCCAAATGTTGCTGATGTTTACCACATTGTGAAGCATCAGGAACGTGGTCGTCCCACGGCGTAGTCCTGTATGAACCCCTAGAATTTGGGATTTAACTTTAGGAGCTGGCTCTCAATTAAATTTTAGGCAGTGAACGTTTTTTAAATTTTATTGGATTTGCGTCTTCGTTTATGACTGGTCTGATTTTCAGAAGTTATTTCGGGATTATGATGCAGTCACAGTACATGTATATGTAATACCAGTATGGTCACTCTGCACATTCCTCCTATCCATCTTCGCAGCGCCAATTTTCCGACTAGCGGCCAGTGCCCAAAACTTCGTGTGAGAAAAGATTTGCAGCAGACGACAAAAAGTATGCAGCGCCTGATTTATCAAAATCAGGCGCTGCATCATGAATTTATCATTATCACTCTTTTCAAACGGATTGCTATATACTTAGCCAATTAGGAAGTATAGTGTGCAACCCTGTGGCTATGTATAGAGCGATTGACACGTCACCTACGATAAGACATACCCCCATTGGAAAGTGCTGGGTCCTAACCGCCATATCATTTCTTGCGCTGCAGTCGCGTATTTTCTGGGCATGGGGACATGAAAGGTGCCGACACATAGTGACCATACTAGTATTACGTATACTGTGATGCAGTCCTTAAACTGTATTGAACGTACACCCAGAATTTTAAACTTCCTTTCAACTATTGTAAATTTGAACTTACTATAATTCGTAAATAGACGCAATTATGGCTGCGTTTTCGTCAACTATAAACTAAGATTTATTTTAACTTGAAACCTCCATTTGAATTTATCTAACAAGCGTCAATATGCGTATATATTTTCCTCTTTTAAAAATGAGAAAAAAATATGCATGGGATAACTGAAAAAGTCTTTGCATTACATGTATTTTAAATTGCTGCATTCATTTTTAACAAGTTGCACACTGTACGTGTACTTTTTTCTTAAAAATGATAAGGAAGAAATGATAACGCAGTTTATTTAAATACTCGATATAATTTTATCAAATTGGATTTTCTTTCGAACATATTTTTCTTATTACATGCAGACAGTTCATAACCTGCTTTCTTCAATTGTCGTTTATAAGAACGAAACGTAAAATTCCTGTAAAAAGCAACCTAGCAGTTGCACAAAATGTATTATAGGTGGCGTTGAGTTTTTTTTCCAACATTACTGGAAACGAAAAATTTAAAAGTAAACTAATGAACCCTAACCCGCAACTGAAAAAATCGTCAGTAGGTCACTTTCATTTATGACAGATAAACCTGGATTAAATGAAGCGGTTACCACAAAGTTGTTGTAATAGACCGTTCAGCGCAGCAATTTTCAAGAAATTACTTTGGCTAATGGTAACGCAAGAGTGGTCAAGTAGGGTAGAATTTTAAAATAGGGGGAAAAAAAGGGTTTTTTGGAAAAAAATCTGCCAATTTTGAAAAGCGTCCTTCCTCGTTTCTTCGCTCAGTCGAATTACTTATTATTTACTGGTCATCGCTCGAAATTGTTGGTTACGCGCGTTGTCACATGGCGTTATGGTGACCTGGCGGCAGAAAAAGAAAAAATGGCGGCGCGGAACTGGTCATGCGCAGTGGCGTCCGTTATGCAACTCGACTTTAATTACGCCAAATGAATTATTTTCCAGTTGTTTACATCCGCTCGGGAGAATCGTTTTTGCGCCGCTGCATGCGCTTAAAGTCATTCGACCTTGTAGCAATTTCCACATTTGTTCCTCCTAATTTTGATTAATTTAATAAGGAAAAATCAGATCGCGAACCGATCTTCTCGGAAAAACGTAATTGTAGGATGCGTAAATTATTGCGACTGGCGTGTGTAATTTGCGCATCGTAAAGCACCTTCGCTCAGTAATTTAACGAAGATTTAATGCCGCGTAAATAAAGTTGATTTAATTGCGAGACTCTACCGTATATGGAACATCGAATCACGTATACTGCGTGCATGTAGTATTTTTTAAATATACAATGTTTCTAATTTATTCGAGGCTAAACCCAAAACGATGCCAAGTAGCGTCCCCACGCGGCGAGAACAGCAGTTATATTAATACGTGTACAGTACATTTTACATCTTATCATTCGTAGAACAGAATATAGTGTGTTCTTCTTTAATTCCCATTCAAGTTGCTATCCAGGTGGCAGCATACAGTATTTTCAACAAATGTAATTACTTGTTACATCCATGGATCTCCGCACTGATGGTGCAGTCAGTTACTCACCTCGTTATGTTCAGGAGACTCACATGTAGCGCCATTATATGGCGATGATATTGTACATATATTTTTTTTTCTCCTGAAAAAGCACTTTTTCTAATGGGTACGTGTTTTGTGTGATAAAAATGGGATTACCTATCAATGCATTATCAAGATAAGGGTTCCAAATACGAGGAGTGTTCATTACGTTTACGCAATCATTTAAAAAACGGCTGTATGAAATTAGAGCCATGAGATTTTTTGGAAGGATTCTTCCATCATTCCTGAACATATTTCAACATTAAAATATGTAGTATGTTTAAAAAATTACGCGTGCTTAAAATTCGGAAGCAAAAATGGACTCCGAGGAGAAAGTGGTTTAGCAGCGTTTTTTAAACATTTGAAGGCATTTCAATTGCAGAAATGTGTGTATATGTCAGAAATTGACACACAAATGCTAAAGACGCTACGATCAGAAGTGGACTTTGAGTGTCTGTCAGAAATACGCTGAGCGAGGCATATACAATCGCTATATACCAAAAATGCATTTCCAAAAATTGGAATATTTTTTGAATAACAAATGACGTTTACGTGTATTTTTCTAGCAAATTTTATTAAAATCCATACAGCAGTTTTTTTGTTTGTTTAATGATTGTGGAAACTTAATGAAAATCTCTCGCACATTATACACTTATCGGTATAACGTCCGTGAATGTTGCCATCTTGCATGTACGTTCGTAAACGGCCATTTGGCTTCTCTAAATATTTCTTCCTTATTATGGGTAACGAGCAAATTAATAGGCTATACCAGTAGTAAGTATATACGTCGAGCAAAAATTCTGCGAATTTGATTTCGCAATAACCTGAATCATTGATCGCAGTTTTTGCGATATACATGAATATACGTACATGTATACATGTATATAGGCCAAAAACGTAGCATCGGCGATGAATCCAAATCTTGGCCCAAAAAATCCCTGTCCAATCACGTGCAACTGAACCAATGTTAAAACAATTATTGTGACTAAGCACATTTTCCAATTGGTGAATTTCAACTTTCGTCGGGTTTTTTAGCCATCTAATTTATAGAAAATTCAACATTTTTTGGGCAAAAGAAGTGATTTTTTCGGTCGTTATTTTTTTCATCATTATACGTATACGCTCAGGTATGGTTACCCAAATTACGTGATTACGAGTGGTTAACCTTGTTACTTCAAAATTCATTATGAACCAAAAGGGTTTTTGAGTACAATGACAAAATGGGTATAATTCTAGACTGTGCTAATTTTCTAGGTTGATGCATGAGTCGGACGATTTAAAAAGTTCCCAAAATGAGGACAATGAGTTTTCTCGCGTTGGTCTCTATATGCTATTTCTCGCAGTTTTTGCGAAAATACTCGTCACGCCTAATTGGAGGAAAATATAACATTTTTTTTTAAATTGGTTGGCACCCATTCTTTTGGAAAAACTTTATATGCTTCTTCGAACGCGATATTTCGCAAATTTTTTAACTTATACACTTATACTCGGAAATTTTCCGTATTCTAAAATAAATGAAAAAATTTTAAAAAAAATAGTCATTGAAACTGAAAAATTAACCAGAAATATTACTAAAAATAAAGTTTACGATGTCTGTAAAATTGGTGAACATTCATCGAAATTATATACATTCGAAGCCATGGAGTGAAAGCCACTTAATTCGATCACGTTGGTTCCAGCGATTTTGACCGAAATAGGCGATGAATGTCATGAAAAAAACACTCTAAACATTGACCTTTTTAAAACAATTTGACCTATGTTTTAAAAATACATATATTTAATAGTATATATGTATTTACATATTTTTAAAATGTTATTTGTTTTAAAAAATGCTATAAAGTATAGTGTTTGATGTTGCTTGTTTGCTGCAACAGATGAAATTTAATTTTCTAAAATACGCAGAAAATCCATTTGAGTAAATCCACTGATGCATTAGATGCTTTAAAGATGCACGCATGCGCGTTGTCCAAACGTGTCCTTGCTTGAATGATAGCTGCTCAGTGCGCAAGATTATTTCGCGCATTTGCGTTATGTAAACATGTGGAAATTTGATCGAATTAAGCGATGAGATGACCGAATTAAGCGAATTTTTTAAAACATATAGGGCAACACAAGAAAAAAATCGTTCTGAAGGTTTGAATCGAATAAAATAGCTGACCGGATTAAGCGTGATCGAATTAAGCGGCTTTCACTGTTAAAGGAATTTGCATTATATAATCCCACGCAAGCGATAAAATCCCGATAAACCTCAATGAATTATTACACTTTATGCCGTAAGATCAATGAACAGTAATATTAAACAGGCGTGAATATTGCGCAATTAAATAAATCATCGAAAGAGAGCCAATTAGTATCTATAGGCGGAACTACAACTTGATAATGTTGACCTGAAATTATTCGAAAGTATGAATTTTTTTGTGTGTATGTGTATATTTCTGCATCTTCTAACAAACGCTCGGATTGTGAGGGAGTTGTTAGCACATGTACATGCAGGGGTCGAGGGAGCCATTTCGGTACCAATTAAGTGTGAGTTATTTTGGCTTTTATTAGGTTTCGGTAACAGAGTAACACCTGATTAACGTGTAAATTATAGTTGCAAAAATATATTTCAAACAAAACCGTATCCAAGTAGCAAAAATGTCTGTTTAATCAGAAAAAAGGGTATGTTTGATTTCTTGTTGTGATAGGAGTCCTCAGAGTCTCGGACAAAAGCTTCGCAGATCGCATTTTGGCAGTCCTGAAGTCACGTGTTCGACATCTATTAAATTGTTTCGCCATTTTGTAAACTAATTAATGCACACCTTTTGCACTGCACAAACTGTAACAATTTTATGACTTTTTTACACCTACTTATCTTTGAGGCCATTTAGTTATGGGCTGTGTCACGCTTAAAAGAAAAATGCTGCCTTAATCAATAATAACTTGTCAGAATTACGTACATTCGCGTTATGAATACAAAATACATTTTTGTAAAAAAAAAATATATGGTTTACAATATGGCACTTGTCAGTGCGAATAACGTGCCAGTTAGTCACGCTGAATGAGCGTCGCCATTTTGATTTTACTTTTTAATTAACTTGGAAAAAACGGCACATTGTTGAAATGGAGCTATATACTGAAACACGAATCACTTCACATTCCCATTTTCCCATTTATTTCTATAAAAGAAAAGCAACCCAACGCCAAACGTCACATTTGATTAAAGGGGGCGCTGCAACTCGTACGATAAAATTTATTTTAGCATAATGCAAGTAACGCAATGCAAAAGGGACGTGTTAAATTGTTTTAATTGTTTTCTTAGCAAATATTTAATTATTAAATGTTGTTTACGCGTTCAGATGGTCGAAGCACGTATCAT
>JAQGAO010005077.1:0-14099 GCA_034697705.1 Ommatoiulus sabulosus
CATTAATGGACAATCTCAGTGCGGAGGGATATTGGAGAATGGCTACGATGATTGCAAAGAAGGTAGTGGATGGCCATGAGGACTATAATTACAAAGGCATCTTCGTTGGTTTCTGGAAAATGGGAGCACGTCACCGGAGCTTGCCACAATATGACTTGCTTAATGTCCGAGAGCTGCTCCTCCATGTTCTGTTGATGCGAGATGAGAAGATCGCATTCTTCGTGTTCGATGATGTCCCTGAAGAGGCTGAAGATGGCTACCTTTTTAATTTCGATGACAAGTGCATCTGCTCTCAATTCATTTACGAGCGGGAGTACGAGGCCCTCGACCTTCTTGTAAGGGTTTGCCTAAAAACAACCAACAAACTGACGGTTAAATTTGAAAATTATTTGTATAATAATTCCGCGAGCAGATGTCCAGAAAGTGTGTTGTTGCGAGATGGAAGGAAATCATTCAATGTGATTCTGTGGAAGTTGCGGCTGCGTCATTTCAAGAAACTCATGTTAAAGTACCGGCCGGAACATACGCGGCATTCCCTCATTCTTGGACATTGCTTTTTACAAACAATGTCTAGTTTATTTTCTTGTTCAAAATAAATGATTATATATTTCTATACAATATTGGCCTGCTTTTATTTGTGTTGTATGACATCAATTTGTTTGACTATATCTTAACTTTTCAGTTATTGATTCAGGGTTATTGAACATTTGTAGCCTTCTACTGAACTTCTTAGCAGTACAAAAAGTTCAAATTTAAAGTATGGATATGTTAATTTAAAAAATTAATAGCAGTACTCCAACAGTCAAACTAACACTTGCTCGACTGAAAGATTGACCTGTTTTATAAACGGTTATGTCAATTCTGCTGACTCTTTTTGAGAATGTAGTTATACATTGATTGGTTCGACCAACTGCAGTGATCCCTTCAGGTTTAAGGAAATTTGCAAGTAATCCCAAACATTCTATTTAACTTTACATAACGACCAAAAGTTGAGTAAATTTCGTTATTAGACACTCAAACTTTGCAGAACTAACTAGGTCAGTCTGCAAAGTATTTTGGTGTTCTTTTATACTGAATTATGCAATCCTCAGTCCTGGCAATAAATTTCACGTGCCTTTCATCTGTATTTTTTTTCTACAATAATATCTTTACATTTGTGTACTTAGATAAAGATAGTAATGCACGCATGCACTCACGGAACACAAATCAAAGTTTTAATCTTAACCATAATGATTGATATGAATGCTGTTTTATTTAATTGCGCAGCTAAACGTATATCTATAGTGACGTTTTGATAAAATTCGGATTCAGGTGAATTCAGTCGTTTCATTTCTCTACAGGTTTTATTTTTATTTTATTTCTAAAACCAAAGGGTATTTTTTAAACTTCCATTGTCAATGATTTACCGCATATTCAAGCCGTAGGATTAATTCACGTCGAAATTTCTCATGTTTTATACATAACCAGTAATTTAGTTACTTGTTAGTTGATAAACCAGGAGAAATCTCATTAACACGTGTTTATTTTTATTAAATACATATATTTAAAATAAAACGACAGTTAAAAAAAACCAAAAAACATGGTACAATTTGATAAAAAAAAATCCTTTTCTAAAGCTAACATTTTTCACGTCAAAGAATTTGATGAAAGATAATCGTTATGACAACCTAAGTTGTTTATTAAACTTTCCATGTGTCTTTTTAAAATTTTTAAATGAACTTTGATTTGAACTCAAATAAACCGATCAGTATAAATGCTAAGTGTAAAAATGAGAAAACTCATTACTTAGAAAATTCTCTTGTTTGTTTTGTGAAAATTTTTATAGTTTAATCATAACGAAATAAAGACTGTCTAATATAACATGAGAGCAGCTTGAATTAAAAAATATTAGTTTTCCAAATTAAGACTTTATATAAAACATTTAATTTTTCTGGTGCAAACATGTCTTCGCATTTCTGGATTTTCCAGTTAATTTAATATACATTTATATTCAAATTGATTTTTTTAACAAACCATGCAGGTAATCTACATTGTAGAAGATTAATAAGTCATTGGCAAATTAGTAATATATGCTGTAAAATATGCATTTGTATAGGTTTCATTTTAGGTGATAATGGTAATAAGATACAAGGACGCCTAAAAAAAAGAAAATTTAAAAGTATCAAGTATCAAAACTTCGATTGGCATTGGCATCACTGAGCAATCATGGTAACATCATTTTGACAACGTATTGAACGTATTTGACACGTATTGAAAGCTAATCAACAACGACCTCTCCCCCCCCCTTTACTTGCGATAAAAAAATTTCATCAAATAAAATCTGTATAGGTATGCAATGTCTAGTTTATTTTCCTGTTCGTAATAAATCATTATATATTTCTTTACAATATTGGCCTGCTTTTATTTGTGTTGTATGACATCAATTTGTTTGAATTTATATCAACTTTTCAGTTTTTGATACAAGGTTATTGAACATTTGTAGCCTTCTACTGAACTTCTAATTTTAGCAGTACAAAAAGCTCAAATTTAAAGTATGTATATGTTTATTTAAACAAATTAATAGCAGTAGCCTACTCCAACAGTCAAACTAACACTTGCTCAACTCAATAAACTGTCATGGCAATACTGTTGACCCTTTTTGAGAATGTAGTTCTTTGATTGGTTCGACCAACTGCAGTGACCCCTTCAAATTTAAGGAAATTTGCAAGTTATCACAAACATTCTATTTAACTTCACATAACGACCTATAAAGTTAAGTAAATTTCGTTGTTAGAGATTCAAGAGATCAAACTTTTCATGTGTCTTTTTAAAATTTTTAAATGAACTTTGATTTGAACTCAAATAAACCGATCAGTATAAATGCTAAGTGTAAAAATGAAAAAATTCATTACTTAGAAAATTCTCTTGTTTGTTTTGTGTGTTGTTTTGTGAAAAATTTTATAGTTTAATCATAACGAAAGAAAGACTGTCTAATATAATATGAGAGCTAATTGTAGCTTAAATTAAAAAACACTAGTTTTACAAATATAGGTAATTTATCTATTTTTATATAAAAACATTGAATTTTTGTGGTGTAAATATGTCTTCGCATTTTTTATTTTCAATTTAAGTTAATATACATGTATACGTACAAATTAACTTTTTTTTAACAATCTAGGTAATCTAAAAGATTATTAAGTAATTGGAAAGTCAGTAATATATGCTGTATACAATATACATTCAAGTACCATCTTGTAATGAGATATATAAGACTAAAAAAACGAAGTTAAAATTGCATCAATTATCAAAACTGAGCCATCATGGTAACAGCATTATGACAACGGACTTTTCAATTATTTTTATTATTTAAAAAAGATTGGCTACCTTTTTTTGACACGCAGTGAAAGCTAATCAACAACGACCTTTCTCTCCCCTTTACTTTCAATAAAACAAATTTTATCAAATGAAATCTGTGTAGGTATTTGATTACAATCAACGATAAACGTTCCTTCTGTTGGATAAATATTGTTACCTGCGACACAGTAGTATAGATAAAGATCAAAATAGATAAATTAGGATAAATAAAATTAATTTTCTAACGTCCACGTACCCCATGTATATTTGAAACGTTATTTTCTTCCCCTGCTAATACAATTCAAGCCCTATTTTTAACCAAAATTTGGAAAGCTACATGTACCTAAAATTTTGCAAAACATGTCTCGTTGTATAGCAGTTAAAAAGTCATTGTCCTAACAAGCTAATCGAGAAGAAAATTATTAACTTTTATGAAGATATGTAATTTTATGAACGAAGGTATCCATTTTATTTTCTGAAAATAATTTCTTTTTTTCCTTAAAAATATAAATAAATGAAAACTGCGAGTTTTCAAAAAACTACACAAGCATATAGTTTCAACAAATATAGCAATATCAATTTTCTTAAAACGACATGAATGTTTCCCAAGATCGACAGCTTAGGATACGTTAATAATAATGAACCTCACTGTTTTCAACAAACATGTTCGTAACCCGAATGTTTGCAACTTGAATATGGTTCTTCTTAAAGAAATCGATGCAAAAATAATGGATTCGGAATTGGTCGTCTGTTTAAAATGGTACTTATGATCCACATTTAAAAATAAATGGTGAATTAAAGTTGAAAGGAACTTTTTTTTCTGGATGTAATTGCACTGTATTAAATTAAATCCAACACACACGGAGACACAACCCTATAAGATCCAGAATATAATGACCTCGAGAAAAACAGGATCTTGAATTGCACTCATTAATATCAATATTTAACGTTAGCGGAACTCAGACAGAAGCTGTACGAATCGTACTTTGGCCGTCGTAAAAGGAAATTGTTTAAAAATTGATAAATTTTAAAACCTTAAGTGAAGTTAATTTTAAATCAATTAGAGTTTCTATTTTTCCTGAGTTATTTCATTAGAAAATACGATTCGTAAAAGCTTCTTAATACCTCTAACATCAAAATCCTGAGAATTAATCTGTCAGATGACAAGCACCATTTCGATTTTGCACACGTGATTGACAAATAGCGATTCGTAAAACCCCTTGAGCACTCCTAATAACATTCTATGAATAAACCTGTTTGTCAGTTACCACGCACCCACAGTATAATTTACTGACAATTTTAGAGGAGTTGATTGTGACTGCATAGTTGACAGATTGTGTAAAATCCAGATTTACTTAAGTGAGGGAACCTGCGTTTGTAACTTGAGGAAGGGGTCCTAAAAGAGTGACAATGCTAGCAGGGATAAATTGTGCATAAGTTGAGTGTTCATGAAGCTGGGTTTCGACTCTTATACAGTAATTTTCTGTGAAAAGCAATTGCCCTGTTCGAAGAAATGGTTTCATTTTGAACTTAAGCTATAATAGATGTAAGTCCTAACAAATGAGACATGGTGATATCAAATAGTTTTAAGTGTTGGTAACGTGGTTACGTGATGGACAGTTCAGATAAATAATATTTGCTGATGGCAACACGATTACAATCATAATATTGTACAACGATAATTTTAGACTTGAAGGTCTAAATAGCATTGCAAATGATCTGAAAGTTTAGTCATTGGCCATGACTGGACGCAGTAATAGTCTACAGTTTTAATAGTAGAGTTTGTGGAAATTCAACGAGGCCTAAACATGTAAGTGAAACCAAAAATATGAATACGTGTTATTTATACGTGTTATTAATATTTAAGGTTTTCGGTCAAAATCATATCATCTTTAGGAAATTGCATACTTTTTCCAAAAACGATACATTTTGCAACGTTTTAAGAAATAACTATTTCGCGACTTTGATATAGCAATTGTGACGATTTTGAAGAGACCGTTTCGTCTTTCACAAATTAGGATTTTTATTGTTTTCGTTTCGTTTTTGGAAAATTCTATTTTTTAAACAAAATTTGCAATGGGTTTTGATCAAAATTATAATCATTTTTTTAACAAATCGTATTTTTAATGAAAAATTAACCTGCAGATTTCTATCAAAAACAATCTCTATAGATCATGAATTTATTTCTATGTATCTAGATTTATTTAGCTTAAGTGGAATTGCGTTAATAATGAAATAATACGAAAATAATAATCTTTGACCAGTAATTATACTTTCATCAATTAATCCCGCAATATATGAAGGATTTTTCTGCATTGTATACTGACTATATTTTCAGCATTAGTGCCTATACGCGTTAGTTTTCTTTGTGAATATTTTTTCCCTTTGAGGGCAAATGTTATCATATGGCTTCGAACGTGCCATTTCACTTTGGATTAGCGATTCCCATGAAGATAGCATTTGTTCGACTAGATTACATCATAAATTAAATTATCAGTCAAATTCCAACATATGATTTTTTCAAAAATGTATAATCTGTTATAATCGCGCGCTGAAATGATTGTTATCAAAGCGTTCCTGCTTTACAGATTTATAAAAGTGAATAACCATGCACATAACGTATTTCTTTATGCTTTATACAGTTAACAAAATCAAGCAGACTAAACGCGACGAATGTTAAAGGACGTTTCGGCACTCATGCCGAAATTCATGCTAATAACGTATAGAAGCATTAATTTTGGGTTCCGACAACATTAATACGTTAAATTTCCCTGACTTTTCCAGAAATTTTCCAGTTCCCTAACTTTTCCAGGTTTCTCAGGTCGGGGGACCCCTGCACAATTGTACATACATTATACATGTATCATTGACTATCTTTGTTTTTAAACGATTTTCTAGCCACAGGCCCACAATCCACATTATGTACGAAGTCAAAGGATCACAAACGAAACAATACCTAATTTTAATTAAATGGACTACATTCTTCTTTCTCTTTGCAAACTTATTACATGTAAGTGAATCATAAGAAAGAGAATATTTTTCTTGGTGAATAATGTAAAATAACGCAACCTCGATACAAAATGTTGGTTGAAATAAAATTCCGAATCACAAATAAAATATATACAATTTCATAATTAATCATAACCGAACCAATTTCATAATACACAGGTGTTGGTTGCCAACCCCATAGATGTTTCTAAGGATGGGACAAGATGTTTCCAGTGTCTCCTATTAATGAACAGAAAATGGAGACCTGATATGATAAAAGGATGTACAGGAACAAAAGACGACTGCGGAAGCTGCATCGAAAGGTAACGTACATTGAGCTTTAATCCTGCCCATTTTAGTTAGATAAAATTCCATTTAGATAAATATTAATATGATATAACTATCAGAAACCACCTTTCAAGACTTTAGAAATGGATTTAATTCTAAAAAAATACGAGTCCGCATTTAATGGCACGATGGCTAATTTTGCTCATCAACGTACAGTATATGCAATAATGGCCTATGTTATACTTATCCACTATTCTTAATATATTGTATAACTTCAGGCTGCCAATAAAATATTACTAAGTGTATAAATTATGCAAATTTACTTTATTAAATTGAGTTTATAGTTACAGTTTTTTGCAGAGCGCGACTAAGATTTTAACGAGGATTAGTTTTAAATTATTCTATGTATACATAAATCCGAACTATTCGCGCAAAATATTGATAACACTTAATTGTATTTTTTCTTTTAGTTATCACGCCAATAGTAAGGATGAAGCCTGTCAGCTTAACAGTAAGTAATAAGCTAATTTAAAATAAATTCTTAATCACTATTTATATAATACTCAAATTAAACGAATGTTTTTCATTTTGCTATTATTCAGCAATAACCAAAGTGGAAAAAGACGGTTTGGCTTTGATACCAAATGGGACAACAGCATTTCTTAAATGTGAATTTCAAGAAAAAGTCGACTGCGCTTGGAATAGAAGGGGTTATTATATTGAAATGGGTGGCCGGTATCAATATCAAGAAGGAAATGGGATTGAGACGAAGATATGCAGCATCATCATTTCGCCTTTTCTCATTTCTCGAGATTATGGGTTTTGGGAGTGCAAAAGCAAGGCTGATTCAACACAACATTCAAAACTATCAACTGCAGTAACTCTAACAAGTGGTAAGGCTTCAGGTGTATTTTAATTACCAGAATAATACTTGTAAATGTATAACGTCAAAACAAAGTGTATAATAACACAATGCTAAAAAATTTTAAAAAAAGGCATACTTAATTTACGTAGAAAAGTTTTAAACATTTTACAAACTTAACATGAAGATTTTTTGAAATTTGTGCTCGGATTAATATGAAAATTTTGAAAATTTGATCTTTATAAAGATTGAGAATTTTGGAAAATTTGTCCTCGGAATCCGTTGAAAGTTTACAAATCTGTACTCGAAAATAGTTGAAAATTTTGCAATTGGTACTGAAAAATTTTAAAAAGTTTGAAAATGGGTCCTGAGTTAGCCATGTAGAATCAGTAATTTTGGATGGTGGCAACATCACTACGTTGAATTTCCCTGACGTTTTCAAAATAAGTCATTCTTCCCTGACCTTTCCAGACTTTTTTGAGCTCCCTGACTTTTCCAGGTTTTGGGTATACCCTGTATAAAGTTGTAGATCGATTTAAAGACGATGATATATATACAGATATCATTACTTTAAAAAAATGTCAGAAGCAAGGTTTCATTAGAAATTAAAACCATTTTTTAAGTTATTTTAATATTTAACTTGTTAATTGGAATTTTTGTTAACATTTATAGAAAAGTTCATGATTGTCAAAGAAAACGACATTTCTGCATATATACCTAGCAACGAAACTGTCATCATTGAATGCTACTTCGAAGAGCCAATAAACTGTGCCTGGCATCGTCGAGAGTATTATCTGGAAATCAAGGGCCGCTACAGCTACTCAAATAATGGCAATGGTAAAAATACGAAAGATTGCAGTATAAAGATCAAGAAATTCAATCAATTCGATGTTGGAATGTGGGAATGTTACTCCATGGCAGATTCATCCCGTGGAGCAATTCTATCAACAAAAGTGCATTTAATACAAGGTAATTAAAACATCATAAAAAAACATTTAAACATTTCACACCTAGCCTTTAATAAATGCATGCATATTTTAAATTTCAGAAATAATGCCTTCGATGAAAATTGCTCCTACGAATGTAACTGCAAAAGTTGGTGATGTCGTTGATCTTAATTGTGAATTCGATGCAGAAGTTGATTGTTATTGGGAAAACGATGGACGTAAAGTTGATATGAATAACGGATTTCAATTTATGGAAGAATCTTCTGAACGTGTTCAGACACGAAGAAATTGTGGTATTAGAATAAGTGACATGAGAGACACCTATGCTGGACGATGGACATGCAAATACAACGGCTCTGATATATCTGCTGAAAATGCAAATTCTGGTTGGCTAACAATTCAAGGTATTTATTGTTGCATTAAAAACTGTTAAAAGGAAACTATACTTAAATACATTATCATAAGTAATGATAAATTATGTCTCCAAATTCTTTTCTAGCTAAACCGAATGTTCCAGGAATACACGTTATGAATGATACAGGCCAATACAACTGCTCATTAAATATAGTACTAAGTGATGAATCCCTCATAGTTTGTTCATCAGGAAATGGAAATCCTTTACCGAAATTACGCTGGAATCTGAATGGTGTGGAATTAGCCGATAAAATGTCAACAAAGCGCAATTACAACCTGTCCAATGTCACGATTTCATTACCATATTATCGTCTCAAGAAACAACTTAAGAAAGGAAATAACGTCTTGAAATGCATCGCAACAAATCAGTTATTTTCAGAAGATGTTGAAACCCACGTCAACATTCTAGTTAATGATAAAAATGGTAATGTTATTATGTTTCCATAATCTATTTGAAGTTCTGCAATAATTCCATACCAGCTTAAGCACATTTAAGAACGCCCATAATTTCTTTCAAAAAACACTTAAAATAATACATGTAATTCTCATAAAAAGTAAGTTCATGAATGGGATTCCCTCCTTAATTGGTTGGTTCATCTAGAAAAAAGTTCCTTAACTGAATATTTTTATGGCAAAAAAATAGCATATTGGATACTCGTCTTTGTTGTGGTTGACATTTTGCACAACAAAGAGCAAGCACCAAAACTGCTTATGGTAGCTAGTATTCTGTAACCGCAGCTTGGACGAGAGATGTGATATTTTTCTGCAATAAAATATTCTGTTAAGACTTAACTAACATTTCTATCTAAAAATCAAATAGTTTTAACGCTATTTCAATCACAATTTTAGTATGTGAGTTACTCCAAATTAATGTTTTGAAACTCATTTTGATTAATTCTCTTTTTGCAGATACACCAAAAGTTAGTAGGCGAAGTCTTCTTGGATCAAGTCAAACAATTTCTGGAGGAAATGCGATTTGTTGTTCAGATGCTCAATTGCCCATCCTTGAATCAAAAAACAGAAGAAATCACATAAGCGTGGATATTCCCGTTGCGGCACCTGGAAGTGGGAATCCAAGCAAATCCGCCAGCAAGCCAGTTACTGCCGCAATAGTTACCATGACATTTGTCTACTATGCAATAATGGGTAAATAGGTAACGATTCGCCTTCCCCTTGGCGACTCATGGGTCACATTTGGCCACCTATATACCTTTTTGCGGTTGACAAGTTTCTTTTGGTGTATTTCTAAAAAGCATTATCTCCAGCTGTATGAAAAGTGCACATGTATATGATTTTACTTAGCTATTTTGGTGATGATGCATTTTTTGTATGACATTTTTGACACATCCCACATTGTAGAACGCATCATCATAAAATGCAGCCCTACTTTAAGTTTAACAACCCTTTTTATATGAAAAAAAAAATCTTTCAACTCAGAGTTCACCCTAACAATATCTACATCAGACCTTGACATCTTACATTTTACATTAATAACTAGTAGTTGTTGGAAATTAGCATAAAATGCAGCGTCACATTCTGATATTTACCGATATTGGCATTGTGCTCGGATTTCTGCATTTGTTTTGTAAATTCATGAAAAGAAAACACTTCTGCTATCTTATTTTGTTGAGGTATGCATTAAGTACAATTTTTTATTCACTGCTAAGTCCAACAACTACCATATGCTTATAAACTTGTTTAAACGATGGACAGCTAGATTAAAATCCACATTCATATCTAGCAGCTGACATTCAGTAGTTGCTGAAAAATTGCATAAAATGCAGTGTCACATTTTGATATTTATCAATATTGGTATTATTCTCGGATTTCTGCATTAGGTACGCAATATGTGCAATTGTTCTGTCACTGCTAAGTTAGCATTATTAATGAAAGTTATGCAATAAGAACAATTTTACAGGAAGGGATATTGCCTTAATTTATAATGTTGACATTATGGGGCATGCACTGATAGTGGATTTGTCAGCGTCATCAGCATGCATTGGAGTTTTTCTTACACCCCCAAGAGGGATCTTTAACATGACAAATTAGGGACCTCATCATAAACAGCCACTACCCAGCATTGGGCATCGGTCATTAAAGTGTACAAAGAACGATTTTACATAAAAGAAGTGGTACAAGAAAAGCTTGGCGAGAGATGGATATACAATGGAGCAACAATGGAGTATGAAATTATTACATGTATTTGACTTTTTGCTTGTAAATAATACTCGTAAATATAATATATTTTTGAACAACATTAGCCTTTGTTTTTTGTCTTGGGAAAACATTGTTTTAAATGTACCTCAAGTTTTACGCACATGAAATGTTAAGAAAAAATGCAGCCTTTTTTTGACCTGAGGTATGAAATTACAACCACTTAAAATTTCTGATCAACAGTTAAGAGGACATGGCAGTAAGTTCTATTTTTGAATGTTTGTACTCTCGTTGGACGGCAAACGTCCAATTCATGGACGTCCGTTGGACGGCATTCATTTGAATTTTCTTTGAAATCTTGCTGTCATTATCAACAATGCTCACTATTTTATACTGTGGAAAAGTCGAGATGACAGAGATCTTAATCTACTACCCAACAGTTCCCGGTATCAGACCAGTACTTTGCAGCATTTTTTTCAAAATTATTTATCAAGTTTGGGTCCAAAATTATCTTGTTTTGTCAAATGACGACAAATGCACTTCATTCTGTGCAAACGATTTCAGCATATCATTGAAAACATTTAATCAAATTTCATGATAAGGAATGGCACTGTAGGAAGGCCGGGTTAATTCTGCAATTGCACGTGCCAGAATTACTTTTTAAATTATAAAAACATATGGAAAGTAATCATGAAATCTAACTTAATCAACGAAATCTAAGATAACTTGAGTTAGGAAGCAATCGTCACGCCAGATTCATCGAAAAGATTGTATCTCAACTGAATAATTAACAATGAAAAAACCTCAATTTTTAAATGCAGCGCCATAAACTTTGTAGTAACAAAGTGTCTGGTGTTAGTAACAAGACATTTTTTTCTTTTTTTACAAAATATCTTTTTAAGGAAGGTTTATAACTTAAATATTTATATCAACCCTCGAAATCAGAACCTCTAGATTGTCAATTGTTTTTAAAAATAATTTTACAATAAGCCAGATTATTTTTTTTAATAAAAACTAAAAAATCATAAAATTTCAACGAAAAATTACTATTTTTCCTAAACAGGTTTTTAAAATACGAAACTTTTCCGAATTTCCATTTTTAAAAGCAAGCTATTTTCACGAAAGATGTTCGTGATGAAATTTTTACAACTATAACAAACTTGTTATGTCACATTCTTTTCGTATATGTTTGATGCTAATCTGATATTTAGATAAGGAATTATTATAACTGAATTCAGATGAAGACTTTCCCACATACTGTACATGTATTTGAGGATAAAAAAACATTACTAATTTACTAGATGAAGGTTTACACTTTTTTTAGCTCAAATATTGTGATAACAATGTAATGCGACAATGGTAACTTTCACGCGCAAATAATGTATATACGGTGTTTAATTCAATGTAAAGCGATCCATTGATGATATTAGTACAATTTCGCTTAACTTTATATTCAGCAACACAATAGTTTTCTACATAATGATAATTTTTAGTCCAAAAAAAAGTACTTTTAATTTTCCTTCCAAACCTATTGTTATTTGGAAACAAATCATTAAATCCTAATTTTGCTGCATTGTTTGTCAACTACTGAGCAATCCGATAACGACAAATGTTTTGCAATAATCATGAACTTGCAACGAGAAATTGTCATTTGAGTTTATCACACCTTCGGTTAAACTCGATATTATCTGTGTAGACATCTACACTTCTGTTATCCGAATTGAGATACAAATTATCAGAAATTTTATATATCAACTCTTTCAGTGCAAATAAACACCGGTGCGAATTGCCAAGAAAATAGTTGTAAAAATTCCCTAGAGGTTATCGCTGATGTTCAACCAATTAATTTTGCACACGTAATTTCAATCTGCCACAACTGCATAGCGGAAAGCCCCCATACAAGTCCGCCATATTCGAGTTATGAACAAATTTTTTCTGCAACGCATTATGTTATAGTTAAACGAGATTTGTCTGTACTTATGTGTAATTATGCAATGCATTTACGGTAATGCCACATATTTCCGTTATTTTGTCGCATTTTGAGCATTACCTGCATGGGAAAGGTCTTTCCTAAATATATAGTACCCTTAACTGAAAACAGAATTCGTAATAAATTAAAAAATTTATGCTGTATATTGGCCGTGCTTTCGTGCTATAGTTGGTCAATACGATATTCACATTTTATTTTTTTACAAAAATGTAAGTTTGCAAATTTTATAATCTTTTTGAATTGCGTACTGAACAAAGATAAGAAAAACATGTTGCCATGCAGTTGGAGCAAAGCTATTCGAAAAAGTACCGCAAATTCCGATACAAATCTTATCAGAAAATCACAAAAAGGTTATTTCTTCGCTATCAAACAGTTCGATATAGTCATCACAACGGCTAAAGCGCGCTTAAAACTTTCAATATTGCATATACTGTACTGGATATGAGTCTGAATTTCCTTCGATCAAAGAGACCCGATAATATCATAATTTTTTATAAGTCGAAGTCGTTTAAATTTGTCGAACATTAGAAGTAAGTGAAATCTTTAATACATATATATAGCATTTAAGGTGTGTAGTTTTATGCGAAATATGCGAGACATTACTAAAATTATGCCTGCATGGTTAACAGTATACATGCATGTATACAGTATTTAAACATAAGTTTCGAGCAGTTTTGTAAGTAATGTATCGATATTTGGATAAATTGTTTTGATTTCTTTCAAAATTGTGTAGTGCGAAAAAAATTAATATGGAAACAAAAACACGACGATTCGCCGTAACATGCGGCATCATCGGCTGTACACCAAAGTGTAGATCGAATGCAATAATAACAAAATACGTTTTATTAATTAAACATATTTGTAATATTTAAAGAAATTACGTAAACCTTTATAACGCAAAATGCTGTACTTCTAAATAATGATATTGTATACGCTCCTAAATTTCAACTTCTAGTTAATTTAGTAAAACGACGACAACGACCAACAGCAAATTGCTCAGCAACGTTTCGGGACCATGTCCCTTTATTCTGCTGGGTTTTTTCGTGTTTTCGTTTGTATCATTAAGATTTATTCACATGGTCATTGGACCAGTGCAACTTTGGAAAAATTCTGATTTATTTAG
>JAQGAO010005078.1:0-14097 GCA_034697705.1 Ommatoiulus sabulosus
ACCCAGGTGCGTCATCACGCACCTGGACGGTTGTCTACCTCCGCCTGGGCAGACACGTGACGTCCCCACGCCAACAAAAATGTATTCTAGTTACTGTACAGGTATATTCAAAATGTATTCACTTCAATCCATTTTAGCATTACAGTCTATTTTGAAATTCATCTTCAAATTTATTCCCTCCACATTGCATTCGTATCAGACTATCAGTGCATTTCGAAATGTATTCCCATCAATGCATTTCGAAATATATTCCCCTCGATCCATTATAATGTACAGTCTACTTTGAAATGCATTCTCGTCAATCCATTTGAAACTGCATTTTAATAACGTGAAATGAATTTTGAAATGTATGACAATGTTCTAATGTATACGTATTTCAAATGCATTTTCATTTCAATTATTGTTGAAAAGTTGAAGCCTATAGGGAGTATTATACGGCCTCATAATACCAACTCCTACTTCCAAATGTATCCCTCTCAATTCATTCCAAATTGCATTTTACTAACGCAAAATGCAATTAGCATCCTTCCATTTTAAATATACGGAATATTAGGAATTGAATTTTCATCTAATTATTGCATTTAAAAATGTATGCCTGTCAATGCATTTCAAAACACGTCAGCTGTGCACTTTAAACTGCATTTAAATAACGTGAAATGAATTTTGAAATGTATGACAATGTCCTAAACTATACGTATTTCAAATGCATTTTTATTCCAATTAATCTTGAAAGGTTGAAGTGTAGGGAGTAGCCTATTATACTACCTCATAATACTATAACTCCTACGTCCAAATGTATTCTCCTCAATGCATTTCAACGTGCATTTTAATAAAGCAAAAGGTATTTTATAATACATTACGATGCTTCAATTTGTTCATATTTTCAAATGCATTAAATTTCAAAGTGGGATGGTTGAAGTGTAGGAAAGCTATGTTGGGCTCTACTTGCTAATACTATTAACGCCTACTTCCAGATGTATTCTGGTCAATGCATTTAAATAATGCAAAACCTATGTTTAAAAATATAACCATGTCCCAATCTATACATTCAAACGCACTCCTTTTCAATGTGGAAAGGTTGCAGTCTAGGGGGAGCTGTATACAAGTAGGGTCACTACATAAATCAACTCCTACTTCCAAATGAATTCTCGTCAATGCATTTCAAAATTCATTTTAATAACGCAAATTATATTTAAAAATGCATTGCAATGTTCCAATATTTACATATTTACACATTTTTTTAATGTATTTCTTTTCAAAGAGGAAAGGTTGAAGAGTAAGGAGGGGGGAAGGGGGGGAGAAATATTTATAGGGTGTACTTTTTAATACTAACTCCCAACTTTCAAATGTTTCTCGTCATTGCATTTCAAAACACAGTTTAATAACATGGAATGTATTTTGAAATGCATTACAACGACCCTATCTATACGTATTTTCAGATGTATTTCTTTTCGATGTGGGAAGTTTGAATTGTGAAGGGTAGGGGGGGTAAGTAGGATCAACTTCCTAATTTACTAATACCAACCCCTACTTCCAAATGTATCCTCGTCAATGTACATGTATGTTTATGACATACAATATATTTACATACAATCTAAATACATATTCTCAAATGCATTTCTTTACAATGTCAGAAGGTTGAATTGTAGGGGGGCTAAGTAGTTTTTATACTTTCTAATATCAACACATACTTCAAACGTTTTCTCGTCATTGTATATTTATATATGACACAAAATATATTTTGAAATACATGTACATTACAATGTTCCAATCTATATGCATAATTCCAAATGCATTTCCTTTCAATGTGGGAAGGTTGAATTTATGAGGGCTAAGTAGGGCCTACTTCTTTCTACCAACACATACTTCCAAATGTTTTATCGTCATTGTACATGTATATTTATGACACAAAATATGTTTTGAAATACATGTACATTACAATGTTCCAATCTTTATACATATTTTCAAATACATTTCCTTTCAATGTGGGAAGGTTAGAGTGTACGTTAGCAAAGCAGGTTCCACTTCGAGCATTTCCACATTGAAGAATTGGGAATTTTAATAGTTGTTCCAAGCTTATAGAAATTTGACGTGCTCGAGATTTGCTGATATCCCTAATCCACTATTATCCAGTCACACTGCAAATTAAGGCTCGCTTCAGAAAGGCCGAGCGATTTGATAGGGGCTAAAAATATACATCGTGTCATTTCATATTGATTATGCAATTGCGAATCCAGACTTTTTTGACGCGTGCGTCACGTGCGAAAGATTTAACCCAGATAAAACGAACTGAGATTGCGATTCGACGCGTGGAAAGATGCGATGTTTCGTTTGCCGAGGCCCGGCCAAAACGACACATTTCGAAATCCAGGTTTCACATCCGAGCTTCACTTCTCGTTAACATCAAACCTGGCGTCTACGCAAGTTTAACACTATGCAACAATTAAATTATTCGCAAATTTTTGACCCAATTGGAATTGACTGGGAGATTTTGGAATCAATGCAGTTATCATTCAACACGTGCACAGGGTTCCCCCAGACCTGGAAAGTTAGGGAATTTGAAAATGTTTGGAGAAGTCAGGGGAAAATGACTATTTTGAAAAAGTCAGGAAAATATATCTTATTAATGCTGTCTTAATCCAAAATGAATGTTTCCACGTGGTTAGCTCAGCGCCCATTGGCAATTTTTCTTTAAATATTTCCAAGTACAAATTTGCAAAATTTCCACCAATTTCAGAGAATAAATTTTCAAATTTTGCAACAGTTTCCGAAGACAAATTTACAAAATCTTAAGCAGTTTTCGAGGACAAATTTGCAAAATTTTCAATCTGTTCGTAATATGATTGTGCAAGATTTCCAACCTTTTACAGCGCAAATTTGCACAATTTTCAACTGCTTTCGAGTGCAGATTTGTAAAAAAAAATTCAAAAAGTTTCGAGGACAAATTTTCAAAATTCTGAATTTTTTCAGAGTACAAATTTTCTACATTTTCTACATTTTCCGAATACAAATTTTTCAAATTTTGAAAAAATTTTCATGATAATTTTGTACAATTTTTCCTTGTTAATTTTTAAAATTTGTCAAAATTGTCATTAGTATATTTCTCAAAATGTTGAATATTGTCCTTTATCGATTTTGCAAAATATCAATTTTGAAATTGTCATTGGTCAGGGGAATTTGTTTATAAACCTGGAAAAGTCAGGGAAGTTGAAAAAGACCTGGTGCACTAGATATATGCATTTCTACAGTCGAAGTCTAACGTAAGTCTTCTAGAACAATTTTTCCCTTAGGAAACTAGTTAAACTTAAGGAGAAGAATTTAATACCTTAAATCTCATTTGCACAATTTCATTAATGACAAATAACTTTTATTATCAATCGCAATACATATGCCACATAATTTAATTTGATGTGAGATATACGTTGTCAAGTAAACAGGTAAAAATATTTTATCTATTTGCGAAACTATCCATGCAACTTTACTAGCATTTGCTATCTTCTATGGAATTTTTTTGTTTTTGTGAGGTCATCCATAACAGGATGTTCTTCATTACTTTATTATTATTATTATTATTATTATTAACAGTATTGTTATTCATGTATGCCGTTTTGACAATAATAGTGTAAAAATAACATAATTATAATTGTAAAATAACATTACTACTACTTGTATTACTACAAGTTTTCCCTTTAAAAACGCCTTCTAGCGGAAGAAAACAGTGCGCCCACTATAAGTACGAGTAGGACGTTAAGTCGGGGAACATGGTTCGATTCCATTTACTTTCCTATAATCAACAAGATAAATGTTTTTATTAAGGAATACGCCTACAATCGAGGAGCACACCCACGTCAATCGATCGACTCTTAAACATTATGAACTCGAAATATTCGAATTATCTCAAAGTTTACATTTCCACGGAGTTAATTCACTGGTAATTTTCATCGATTATCCTATGGAAAAAACAAGGACGGTAGTAATTCATATCAATGGCATTTAACGAAGTACAAATTGTGGAAAATTTGGCTTTCGAAACTAAAAGAAGTCATTTACAGCACTTGTTTATACACGTGACTCTCGTGCTCATTTTTACTGTACTTTGACAACCAAGCACGTTGTTAGAAATGATTTAGGTCTATCAATTAATTTTGAAAAATATTTGGAAATATTGATGGGAAATATTAGGAAATATTTCAGAGATCAACAAAGACCTCACATAGGTATCGGGCATCAATGACGTCCATTTAAATGACGTACATGTTGTTGGATCCTGGAGAGAATGAAGTTCCAGAATGTGAAAGTTTACCCTATAAATTTGAATAACAGTTCACCTACATGTGCATTGACTGTGGAAACTCAAGAATAAGAAATCACTTTATACGAATTGCTGTTCTGATAGTCATGTCCAGCCCCGTCCTAGGGTATAGATGAATCATGATAATTTCTTCGTTTAAGACGAATTCTGTCTTCGAATATATTACAACATTTCGGCTAAAAAGGAATGAATTTTCGATTTCCTAAGCATTCGCATTACGTTACGTTAAAACGAGCTATAGAAAATATGGGGAAAAAAATTACGTTACTGCGGGGAATTCGCCATTATAACGTTTGACGTTATAACGGGGAATTCGCCAATAAATGTTGCAGCATCTTCCTATTCGTGAACGTAGGTTAGGATTTCATCCGAACTTCGATGAATTACTTTAGTTCTTATTGTTGAAGTCATGTTTTGTCTGACTTCTGATACTACGAACTACGGTTTAAACGAATTTGATATTCATCTTAACGAGGTTTGATTATATTAGTTTTTCGTTTTACAAAATATGCGTATACAGTCGAACCCCAAAAAGTTGTAATTGATGTGGATTTTATATATTGATATTAAAACTTTTAAAGTATTTAGCAATTAAAAATAATAATACGGAAACTCTAGGTAGTAGCTTTGCGATTCTACCTTTGGCAGTTTTGAAGTCACGTGTGCAAGATGAATGCATTAATTAGTTTAAAAAACAACGATAATCTTGGATGACATTTTTGAACTAATTAGTTCCAAAAAATATAATTAAAATTACATTAAGTTTGATTTAACGTAACATAGCGCGAATGCTTGGGACCCCAAAATGTATTCCTTTTAACAGAAAATTTGTTATACATGTACCTGAATTCGGAATTCGTCTTAAACAAAGATATTTACATGTACATGTACATACCCTAAGACGGAGCTGCAAATGAGTTCGTTCTATCAGAACAGAAATTCGTATAAAGTGAGTTCTTAATGAGTTTCCACGGTATATACGAGCTCGTACATTGTAGTTAAAACAATTAAAGTTTAATAGATACGTAACTTTTACATTCTAGAACTCACTTTCTCTAGGATCCAAAAATATGTATGTGATTTAAATGGACGTCATCGGTGCGTATATAGATTCTGCATAACGATTACAAAGCACTATTCACAAAGCTTCTGTCTGAGTACCGCACATAATGAAAATTCGGATACACGTTAACGTATATTTATTTTATTTTTTGAGGTTACGTTTTCCAAAACAAAAATAGTGGGCAAATTTCTTAAAGTGTTTGATGAGCGGTGACGTCATTTACGAGTAACTTCTGGAAAATCGCTCAACAATCTTGAGAGATAATGAATGAACAAATATGAAATTTCAATAGGAAAATATTTTTGTGGGGATCAAATTTGTGAGAAACATTGCCTCAGAGAATCATGCTTTTAATAACATGCCATTTGCGGTGCACAGTCTAAGTCGATTTAAATTTGGCGCCCACGTGAATGACGTCAAACTTGCTGCGGAATGCCCTTTAGTTTTCAATGAGATCAATTAAATTGCAAGTGTGATTACGTGATTATTAATGCACCACGAATTTAACAGCCATGCAGAGCACGACAAGCATGCGCACCCATTAACGCTCCAGGCCTGGAAAGGCTAAGCGGTGTTTAATAATCAATGGACGTAGCATGCAGTATTCCATTCATGGCAGTCAGCTGATGGTGCGAATACCCAAGTTAGAGTACTGGTCAGTATTTGGTATTTGCACGGAAATTAAATATCGAGTGTTTCGTCTGTTTTTTAATTTAGCAACTGCCCATGTCGCGGATGAGTGATGTCCACACGCAATGGCATAAATTGGGTAGAAAGGATAATATAAAATTTGAAGTTTCTAACTGGGATCTGTAACTATATATTTTGGCAAAATTACAGCCTCAAGATGTTGCTAAACTTCTTTACAACGATAACAAATTATAAACTTGTAAAATTTTACTTACTCAATCCACTTAAAGGATCTACTGAAACATCTCTGCAAATATGCATTCTACGAAAAAAAATGTTCCCGGCAAAACTTGTTTGTTTGATCTCAAGTCTTGCTGATATTTCCTGTTTTAAAGGAACATACAATGTAGATGGCGCTATCTGTTTTTAGCATAGATGGCTCTTTTCTTTTTTAGCATAGATGGCGCTATCTGTTTTTAGCATAGATGGCGCTATCTGTTTTTAGCATATAAGCTCCTTCCTTTTTAGCATGGCGCTATCTCTTATTAGCATAGATGGCGCTATCTCTTATTAGCATATATGTACTTTCCTTTTTATAATAGATGGCGCTGTCACAGGTAAAGTCAAGGTCAAGTTATTTTCTACAATGGAATCCTCTATTTAATTGTTACTAAATATTCGAATACAACTTAAAAATACCGTAGATAATTGTTATTTGGACCGTTTTTTTGCAAGTAGCCTATTGATCAATCACAGGCGACACCTTGTGACCCCATTCACAATACATGTAAACAACTTCTGTCTAAAATCATTTTTTTCCGTAACTTGCTTATGTTTCGATGTTTTTGCTATTTAGTGGATCCTTTTAAAATGGTACACCCGTCCCGGTAGAAAAGCTAAGTTATGTCTCCATTAAGTTAAACTTTTTAATTTTGTTTAAAAAAATATATATAAGAAATAGGAATACTTCAATGCAAAATTGTGTGTGAGATATGAGATATCAAATCAGAAAAATGCAGACTGGTTCTCGTGTCGCAGTCATTCAAGGATTTCAAAAACTGTTTGAAATTGAGTCCTTGTTACATTCCATTTGTGATGCACATCAATATTCACCCCACCATTTCCCCATCTGATACTAATGTTAAAAAATAAAGGAAAGCATTTTAGTTGTTCAATATTTCGAGTATCGATTATACGGGACCCATCGTAGCGCTATAAAGCATAATTGTTTTGAATTGAAAAGGGCCAAGGGGTGAAACGACTTCCGTGGGAATAGAAGTTCAGATGGGGACACGAAATGGGAGACATGACTGGCTTATTACGTAGTTTTATGGGCGATACACCAAGTAATGACGGGTTTGAGCAATGGGAGATAAACGGAGTGGAAGAATTTGGTATGCGGGAAAACAGTGAGGCCTGAACTTGGAATGTTAGGAATGGTAAGTGATAATGAACTTGGGAAGTGTCATGGCGGCTGCAGTGCTACCAGATGCCACTTTTTGTCCTGATTCGAAAGTTGACGTATTAAGGCGTAGTTTGGGAACACTGTTGGGTGCATTTATGGTTAGCCATGCATGAGCGACCCCCGTGCGAGTCACCATGACACTTCCATGGCTCACTGTCAAAGGTTCGATAAAGGTTTGTGTCCATCTTTACGAACTATGGAAGATAAAATTGGAATAATTAATTTTTTTTCGATTGTTTTGGTATTTTCGAGTTTAGCTTTGTTTCTCTTGAGGGGGAGTCTGGTTCACCAAAACGTTTACAAACATCATACTCTATAGTTATCACACTCGAGGCAATTTATATCCTGAAACTTGTTTCCAGATATATTTCTACTTGATATTTCCTGTTTGGTGGGAACAGTTTCCTTCGCAAAACTGTTTCCAGATATATTTCCCGAATAGAAAATGATCATATTCTGAGCAAGTTATTTCTGGAAAGACACTGATGTCAAAGGGTTTAGTCATGCATACAAGTTTTTTTCTGTCGGATAGCCAATCAGGAATGACACACGTCAAAGGATGGAATAAACGCAATGCTGTCAAGTTAGTTTAACCACATTTCCTTTGAAACAGTGCTGTCACATTCAATAGGGATATATTCTGAAAGTGGCACTTCACGCGTGCAGCAACATGAAATTGTTTCAGTTATAACTTTCCTGGTGTGTGACGCCTTTAGAAAGTGTTATTCATTGTGGTATTTCCTTCAGTCACCATCACAGCACAGCATCTTTGTTATTGGGATGTAACACGTGTCTCATTGGCTTGATTTCTATCCGAGGTTCGATAAAATAAATGCATTTTTCGTTTCACCCATCCCATTTGCATTATCTACTTAAAATGTTTTCATCGAAACTAATTGCGCGTCGTATTCCTTACTTCTTAATTTTTCTTTAGGCTAGCTAGCTCTACGTCTGTGCTGCCAAAATGCAGACTGTAGAAGGTCGAGACTGGCTTAAAAATAAAAAACTAAGCTAAAAAACTAGCTTTTGGCATGCTTCGTAATGTTGCCTCGGCTTATCAATCATGCTTTGAAAGTGAAGAGTAGTTCAATCTTTCATCAGCAAAAGATGACCGAACATTCAAACCTCCATTAGAAGTGATAAGTTTGCCCTTGAGTAAAACGCAAGTAAATAATTCTTCTTTTCGGGAGCGTTGTTTATGCCAGATCGAAATGCCATAGGGCGGAATAAAAGATCTAAGTTGAGCATTGACAAAAAAGTTACAATTACAAAAAAAAAATATGAATAATTGTAATGGCCGTCACACACGAGGCAATTTACTGCCCAATTTCAGGCAATTTTAGGCGTGTTAGAAAAGCTAGGCGAACCAATTTCTGTGCATTTTACTTACTATTGCTATTAAAAATAAAAATTCCAAACGAAAAATAATTAATATCATTTTTGTTTTTAAAATAGAACAAATTAAAACATTTTATTTCTAATAAATTTGCTGCGAATTGTGACAATAAATTGCCTAGTGTGTAAACGCCGTCACTCACGAGGCAATTTATTGCCCAGTTTCAGAAAGTGTTAGAAAAGTTTAGCGAATCAATTTCTGAGCATTTTACTGACTACTACTATTAAAAATACAAATACCATACTGAAAGTAATTAATTTCATTGAGGTTTTCAAATTGAAAAAAAAATGAAAACAATTGATTTCTAATAAATTGCAGTGAATTGAGACAATAAATTGCCTAGTGTATAAACGCTGTCACACGAATCAATTTATTGTACAATTTCATGCAGTTTTAGTCGTACGTGTTAGAAAAGCTACGCGAATCAATTTCTGGGCCTTTCACTGACAATGACTTTAAAAATAAAAATACCAAACATAAAATAATTAATTTCATTTATGTTTTTAGAATTGATAAAATTAAAACATTTTATTTTTAATAAATTGCAGCGAATTGAGACAATAAATGGCCTAGTGTGTAAACGCCGTCACATACGAGGCAATTTATTGCCCAATTTCAGGAAATTTTAACGTGTTAGAAAAGTTGCATTAAGCGAATCAGTTTCTGAGCATTTTACTGACTATTACTATTAAAAATAAAAATACCAAACTGAAAGTAATTAATTTCATTTATGTTGTTAAATTGAAAAATTAAAATATTTGATTTCAAGTAATTTTCTACGAATTGAGACAATAAATTGCCTCGTGAGTCACGGTGTGTGACGACCTTTATGCAATATTTCCATTGCGAACATATTTCCAGAATAGAAAAAGATCCTGTTCTGAGCAATTTATTTCATGAAAGATGTCAGAGGTTTTACAGTCGTGCACGAAAGTTTCTTTCTGTTGCCTAGTCAATCAGGAATCAGGAGATACGCGTCAAAGATTGTACACTGGTACACCAAAAAACTAAACGGTTTTTCAACATGGCGGCTTTTACGAGGCTTACATGTATGCATATATTCTGAAATTTTTTTCTCCATGTGTGCAGCAGTAAAAAAAATTTCAGCGAAAGTATACTTTCTGTCACTCTGTAAAATGTATTTCTGGATATAAATTGCCTCGTGTGTGATGGCCTCTAGGAAATATTTCCATTGCAATTCGCGAACATATTTCCATTGCGAGCATATTTCTAGAACAGAAAATAATCCTATTCTAAGCAAATTATTTCAAAAAAGGTTCTTTCTGTTGCATAGCCAATCAGGAGTCTGTACACCCGTGCACAGAAATATTAAACGGTGTTTTCAAAATGGCGGATTATACGAGGCTTATGTACATGTGGATGTACAGTATATACTTGAATATATATCCGGAAATTTATTTCTCCATGTTTGCAGCAACAGGAATTTTTTTTAGCGATAATATATAGGACTACTTCCAAATATTCTGTAAAATCTATTTCTGGATATAAATTGCCTCGTGTGTGGGCCTTTATACGATTTTCGTTTGAAAATAGAACATCAAACCCATATCGAAAACATGCAAAACCTCCACAAAATAATATTGTCACGTGATATTGTATACATGCACATGCGTTCGGATATGTCTCATTATTTCTCGAGAGAAGCACCGCATGGTTCCATCATGGATGGCATCATGTGGGCTCACGCTTCCTTATTACTAAATCATTCAATAATATTTCTTGACGATAAGCAATGGCTGATGATTCATTAATGACTTTACGATGGGGTTCTCAGTGGAATATCAATATTTAAACCGTAGTTTTGATTTCTATATCGCATGAGACTTGGCACGTTTAGGTGCCAACATGCAAGTCGAAAATCACGTGCGCATAGTGGAATTCCTTTTGAGGATGGATTTACTTGGTTGGAATGGTTCTTAGTTGGAATTCAGAAACTTGACGTAAATAATCGTTTCGAAATGTTTCCCTTGAGATCCCGTTGCGAAACGTGGTTGTTTACTTCGTGAGAAGTTTTGGTAAAATTTCCAAGGTGTATTTTTAGAGTCGAGACACTGAATCTTGACTTCCACGTGCGTTTATCATATTCATAGGACTGAATTTTGCAAAACAAATCACATTATATTGCTTAACTACCAGCTGCCGTCTGTGAGCTGGCCTCAATAAAAATGTTATGAATTTTTTGAAATTATCCATCTTTCGTATCATTTTATGGCGGGATAGTAGAAATTGTCTACATCCTGGTTATTATGTGATCCTACTTATGAAATATTCAATATGCATAACTCAACGAAGAAAAATGTTTTCAAAGGTTGTTTTTACTATACCTTCAAACACTTGCATGATAAGATAAAAACAAAGTTAAAAATAATGATATTTCCTGTCATTATTGGTTTGGTTATATCAATGTTTCGTGGTTTTGATTCCCGCAAGGTATAGATTTAGTTAATGACACAGGGTTCACCAAGACATGGAAAACCTGCAAAAGTCAGGGAACTTGAAAATGTCTGGAAAAAGCAGGGAAGAATGACTTATTTTGAAAAAGTCAAGGAATTTCAACGTATTCATGTTGTTACAATCCAAAATAAATGCGTCTTCGTGGTTAGCTTAGTCCCAGTTTGAAAATTTACAAAATGTTCAGCAGTTTCCGAGAACAAATTTGCAAAATGTTTGACAGTTTCTGGGTGCCATACACATTTGGAAAATTTTCAATAGTTTTCGAAGACAAATTTTGAAAATTTTCAATAAAATTTCCAAATACAAATGTAATTTGTTTTCATGTTTTTCTTTGTTACTTTGGAAATTTTTTCAAAATTATTATTAGGAAATTTTTCACATTTTTTAAAATTGTCCTGCGCCTATTTTGAAAAATTGTGGATAACATTGGCATACAGTATGTCAATTTTGGAATTGCCCTGGGAGCATTCAGATTAGAGAAGGTTTTCAGTTTGTTTTTACAAAAGTTCCTCTAAAAATCGAAATATTTAACTACCAGTTATTGTTTTAATTTTATCTAATCGCAACATATAGCTCCGAAATCCTTATAACCATAACTGACCTTCGACGTATCACTAAACAAATTCATTAAACATAAAAATTACCGGCAGAATAAAATATACAGGATATATTTTGACAAAAAAAAAAGTTAACGATAACTAAATTTGGTAAATTTAAAAAGATATACAGTATGTCTTGTTTCTTTTTTACATGTACATGTAGGCCAATGACAGTGAGCACTACCTGCATCGATATGAAAATCCTAATTTCACTCCAATTATTTGGAGGAAATCCATTTCCAATTTTATTATTGATTGGAAATACAGTCACCTAAATCACTCGGTAAATTTCATACTAACTAGATCAATTGCACAAGAATCTGGTCATGTGATTTTCCAAAACTTTGTCCAGTTAACATTTAGGGACAGTTCCTCCAAAAATCGTCCCATGACCGTGTTCCTTTCCTACTCTCGTTCACACTTCCTGTCTGCTATTCTTTCCTCCGTATGAGGGTCGTTAAATAATTCTCAATAAACAAACTAAACTCGAAAGGATCGTTTAAGAAAAATTACTAAAGAAAACGTGGTAATATTTAAAGCGACCTCCATTTATTATATACATGTATGGGAATGGCATGACGTCACTTCTCAAACGCCATTTTGATGACACGCCACCTCTGCAGTGGAATATGACTTTCCTTTAAGCGGCTATAGCGCAGCAGGCATATACAGTATACAGTACATGTACAGAAGTATACATTATATTGTGTCATTTCATAATGCCATTTCGTTCATAGAAACCGAACCCGTGTTATCCGACAGAGGGCGCCCATTTTAGTCATGTATAGTCCTCTACAAATCCTCTACAAAGGGCATAAAAATAGCACTAAAACATGTTTGAACTTGTTCAATGTTACCTCTGTATCTGATAATGCAGAGAGATGGAAACAAGATACTGATTTAACACTATTAATGAGCTTTTATCAGAGAGCTTTTTAAGAAGTACATTTAAAATGATTAAACTAATACTCCCAGATAGCAAAAACAACCAAATATTTCAAAATATTTCACAGAATTATTACCATGTGTTGGCAATTCTTAAGTTATTTAAACACATCAAATGTCCTAACCTGACTGGATTTGGAATTGTGAAAACAGTGCTCAATCCTACACCAGTAATGCTTGAAATTTCGAATGCATCTTAATCTTGATATAAATCATACTTACATGTACAGTATATGGAAAGGATTTTTTTCATCAATTTTAAATTACGTCATGCTGCTTCATATTCTCCTATTTTCTCCTTGACTTTTACAGAATTTAATGCGGGGAAAAATCGAAAATCCTTCAATTCCCGTTCTTTTTTTTTTTTTTTTTTTTTTTTTTTACAAAATCAAAAAAATCGAAAATCGTTTAATTGAATTATTTCCATACTTATTATAATCAATAAATCAAGAATTGTAACGAATTTTAAGCGTCAGAACCAGGAAATGCGAATTGCAGAATTCTACACAAGGGTAAAAAATAGTTTCCAAGTATGTACAATGTTATTTCAATATTAAATTACTTTCTGAATTCATGAGAATTTGTTTCTTAAATTACATGAGGAATGCATGTATTTAGAATTGCACGTTCAGGGCACACTCTTAAGACGATAGGAATTCAATCTCTTAAGATTGACTGAATTTAAGATGCAATGCTTTTACAGTTTGGGGTTTAATATGCTAGATGTGCTGTATATCGAAGATAGTATAAGGAATCGAGTCAAAATGATAAGGTGATTTTGTCTAAATTGTAAAATTTATCTGAATTTAATGTTATAATTCAAATTCTAGTGTTATATCTAGGATATCACGAGAAATTGAATAAAAACGATGTTGATTTTGTCTGAATTTAATGTTCTAATTTATATTGTAGTGTTAATTATGTTATATGGAGAATATCACGAGAAATCGAATGAAACTGCAAGTTGATTTTGTCTGAATTTAATGTTCTAATTTGTCATAATCTTGTGTTAAGTATGTTACATCGAGGATATCACGAGAAATCGAATGATAAGTTACGACAAGATGATATTGTCTGAATCAAAGATACAATAAAACCTGGAAAAGTAACCACCTTTGAATGAGACCACTTGTTTATGGTGACCACTTTTTAGTGTATTGTTTTTTCTAGTGTACATTTCCTGCATAAAAATTCTCTGTATAGTGACCAGTG
>JAQGAO010005079.1:0-14093 GCA_034697705.1 Ommatoiulus sabulosus
CCATATTGACAAAACTGAGCAGACGACAGAGGAAACACGATAGATACGATATGCTGTCGTCTGCAGTATCATCGATGTCGTGCGGACGAAGCGTTGATAGCAGCGCCACCGCCAAAAAGTGTGGCTATTTCCCTTTAATCTCACCGACACTCGATGGGAACGCCAAACTTAGTTCGCAAACTTAATTTTCTAGTTTTTAGTTTGGCAAAAACAGTTTGCTACGCCATTTTTTTCGTTGCCACAAGCCATAAAAGTCTCAAGTTTGGAGTTTTTAGTTTTGGTTTAGTGATGGTGTGTACCCGACTTTAGAGTCAACATCAATTAATTAAAAGACCCGGACAACTCGAAAACTTAATTTTTTTCCCGTTTTCCTCGAGCAATCAATTTACTTTTAAAATCACAGCGAAAAGAAACCATATTTTTCAGCTTCTGAAATGAATGATGCTAGCCCTGCGGAGCATGATTTTTGTTTCATAAAAAAGAATTTTGGGTGGGAATATATTATTTCGGTAACAGAGCGTATTATTTGTGCGAGGCAGTAACCGAACGCCGATTCAAATACGAGATTCGGAGGGTTTTGTTCCGGCTTTATGAAATGCGGCGATAACGAGAATAATTGCGACGATAAAGCCGCTTTCGAGCCGCGATAAATTTAAAATTTTTATTTTCGGGCAAGTTGGGAAAAACAAATGGCACGGAATCCATCTCGGAGATCCTCCGGATAAGACGTCGAGAAATCGAGCCGTTTTCTCCCTCTCTTCGCAAAATCGGAGTAAATGGTTCGTACTTGCCATGACATGCAGTACGTACTTTCCTATAATACCCCGGGTTGCGCAATTCTCCGGCGCTAAATTCGATTGCCGAATGGCCAAAAATTAAATAAAAGACGAGTGATTAAGTTAGCGTTCAATCGTTCATTAAGGAAACGTTGGCCTTTTGGCCGCGCGAGTTACTCGGCCAACCAAACGCCGCGTTTTAATATTGGATGATGGGTTGATTCCCGGTGCATCCCTTCGCCCGATTCGGCAAATTCAGCGCAAATTCATCCAGTGAAAGTCATAAACGACTCCCATTTACATGCGGGGATAAAAAAAAAACTGCCATGTTTTATGCATATCTTTATGTGGGCTAGTGCGAGATGCGCCTCCATTAGAGATATTGCTAGCATAGGAATGCTCAATAAGCGAAAGTAGAAAACGGCGACGACATTCGTTCAAAAAAAAAAAAAAATTTAAGGCAAATTGCGAGTGCCAGTAAAATGCTCACTGGGAACGCACGCGTAGTTTGTACGAGTTTATTTAGTATAAATAAATGGGATAGAAATACAGTCGAAACTCGTTTAAGACGAATTTCAAGGGACCTCAAAATTTGTTCGTTTAAGCCGTAGTTCGTGTTACTAGAAGTCGGACATGACTGCAACTACAGCGTAATAAGTAAAGTTTCATTAAAAATGAAGCTTGAATGAAATTCTATACCCCACGTACAGTATATGGGTGCGAGCACGAAGAATGCTTACTTTCGACGTGCTTCTTTCGGCTTTTTTTCAGCTTTTTACGGTACATAGGCGGCATACAATCGTGCATATGTGCATGGCTACACTTTTGACTAATAGTGATCTGTGTGCCACTCTGTATCTTACAAATCTGCTTTCGGATTTCCATAAAAGAATGTAACAAACATTCTTGAAAGCTTATAAGCGCTCCTTGTAAGCTCAGCCTGGCTCGGTTAAGCTTTCTTTGTGTGCGCTCTCATTTAAAAAGCATGCCACATTCTTATCCCGCTTGGTGGCGCTAGTGTACGCCGAGAGCATTAAGCATTCTTTGTGCTCGCACCCTATGGATGGGAGGGTGCCACCCTTTACTAGGGCAAACACGCATGGCACGTTTGCTATGCGTGATTGCCCCTGAAGTAGCTAATGTCAATTGCCCGAGCACCATGTTTAGTCAGTAGGTGTGTTTACGCCAAGAATACGCGTGTATTATTTCTAGGGTTTATTATCTAGGTCAACGTACGAGTAATTTAATCTAAATGCGCACTTTTATCGGGGATATCTCCGTCATAACGCAGTTTGTTGTTACGTCACGTAGCGCGAATGCTCGGAATCTCGAAAATTTCTAACATCCGAATTCGGAATATGTCTTAAAAAAAAAGATATTGACATTATTTGCCCATACCCTTGAACGTCGACTGGATACGAGTTCGTACTATCAGAAATTCGTATAAAGCGAGTTCTTACGAGGTTCCAATGTAAAACGTTCTATAGAATATGAAAATTAGGACCCGCTATAGAAATTTGAACATTTTAAGTACACTCCACGATACTGGTTAGTGTTCGACTCTGAGTATCTACTCCTGTGGTAGCCGCGGTGATAACGATACAATAGCACTGAGCACGGATTGCTACCGGAGTAACGGGGATCATTTGAGATCGCTTTACGCCGAACGATGCCACTTAACAATGACATTGCTGCAATTAAATTTGGTTCGAAAAAAAAAACCAAAAAAAAAAAAAACGAAATGGCTCTGGAGCATATAAATGGAGGCATTGTCTCACTCGGCTATCGTGTAATTACACGCGAGCATGAAGTGCTCTTCCAGTGCGATTGGAGATAAAAACTAATGAACACGAAGGCCATCATCAAATTCATTCCTCGCAACATACACATAAATGTACATTTTCAACCGAGAATGTTTTAATTTTTTTATGGAAAACGAGAGTTGTTAAAACCCAAGTTTCCCCTTAAGCCTACGGTCATTTCAAGATTGGAAGCAACGGAAACCCGCGGAGACCTCTGCCTGAAGTACCGCGCATCTTCACGCATGCACAAAGTTAAAACCTGACAGGTATTTTTTTTTGTTTGTTGAGGCGAAATGATGCGAAACGGCACGGAAAGCGTGCTGCGGAGGCCTATAAAACGCTATTGATCGCCACCTTGACATTTATTCGCGCAACAATTGCCACGATTTTACTCTTTGATTACGCTTAGTAACTCCCGATTAAAAAAGGCGACACGCGCGCGCCTCGGTAAAACTACTCGGATTTCGATCGTGCATGCATGCAAATGCTTTTGCTCCGAGCTTCTCGGAAGCTGCTCCAAAATTGATCCGGATGTCATCACTTACCGGTTCAGTCTGAAATCCCACACAAGATTTCTTTTTCCCGATCGAATCCCGACAACGATGAATTATTTAAGCCCCTTTTCTTCTTAAAAAAGACGGATTTGAATGCTGAATTTTGCTTCTCCTCGCTCGAGCGACGGAGCTTGGCAGGTGCCAAAGAGGCGAGCAGGTGGGAAACCCGCAAGCACCTGGTGGCAAAATCCAGAAAGTTGTTCGCATTTTCCGTTTATTTTCCATCGATCGCTGGATACGAGCATGATTGAGTTTTATTTATCTACGACGAGTTGTCCATTTGTCTCGATGCGCGTAATCCCCGGCCTTCCTCCCACCTACACTGACCTAGATTTACAGCGCTGCGCCCGTTCAACGCACGATGAGATTATCCGAAATGAGACTTATATGTAAATAATGTTACGAAAATATCAAGATAGGCACGAGCCACTTAGAATAATTGCGCTTTGTTTTTTTTTGGTTGGCTGAGATAGTTGCTTTTCTATGAAAATAGGGAGGGTAAGGTTATTCGGGTCATTTTGATGGGATAAAATCCGTTATTATATTTCTATTGATGATAAATTTCTTATTATCTGGGGAGCTTGGGAAATGGGGTGCTTCGGACGTCTGCAGAATGCGTGGAAAACTGGAAAGCCGGTTACACCAACTTAGGTTAAAATCTGAGGTTTACTAACCTTGGGTTAAAATTTCACTCCAGGTTAACCTTCGGGTTAGATGTTTGTGTTGCACCAATTAACTCTCGATGAAATATACCCAGGGTTATGAAACCCATGTTTAACTTTCTGAAATCAAAATGGAACTAAGTTTGAAAAATGCTGCCAGATTGCGCATCCCGAGGTTAACCCTACCTACTGGCTGGGTTAACCTTTCTCTTCATTTTTTCCCTAACCCGTGTTTGTGCAACCCTAGGGCAACTTTAAGGCAACCGGCCCTTAAGTGTCAGAATTTAAGTAAAACGCATTGACTTATAATTAAAAATATATATATGGTACAACCGTACTACGAACATCCTTAAGCTTTTATAGCTCGCGTTTTTTAAACGACTTAATTTTAAAAAATCGTAACATTTTTAAATATATTAATTGAACGAAAACTACGACCAAAACTGTAGTTTCACAGCAACGTTTCGGCACCATGTGCCTTGATTCAAGCTCTAAACAGTTTTTAAACCATTTTCAAAAACCAAGTTTAAAGACATTTTTAAAAAATACTGTAACTTTTGGAAAAAATTAATTTTTTACCAATTAAGTGCGCCGATGTCCGAGCACCCCTCTACTCTATATTTCCAACGTTGGGTAGAAATTAGAAATTTACTAAAAATCGACAGATCTTCATTTCTATCAAGAGTACTCATTTATGTTTTAAACTTGCAAATGCGATTGCTGCAGCATTCTCTTTTTAATTTTGAGCTGAGGGGTTAAAAAGACTACGTAGAGAGAAAATAATACTGCGAATTTGCGACCATTTGGCGGTAATTAATTCGGTGCTTCATTATTTATGCTTTGTCACGGCCTCTCCATGAAACATTGATCTTGACCATGCATTATTTATACTGCAGTCAAGTGTCGGCTTCGTATAAATATACATTGTTTGCACCACCAATAAAACTCGCGTAGTCCTGGCTTTTTGTATTCTTGGTCGCTCGCATAAATAATTCAGATTAAAAATAAATCAGACGCTGCATGGGATCAAAAATGTAACGGCAGTCTATGTTTAACTGTTATTTAAAAAGGGCTGAATTAGATAAAATTTTAAATCTCATATGTTTATCCTCGGTTGAACTAAATACTAGCCAATTTTTAAATTTTATAGCTGACGCAGATGGCATTTAGGATATAATTATGGAAGACATAGATAAATTTGGGGTACGTGAAAAATCAGGAAGACGGTTTTGGAAATGAGGTCGATCAGAAATGTTTGGGAACGTTTGAAAGAACTGAACAAATATGGGTAAAAATTACAATTCTATAAGCAAATCGCATTGAATCAGAGAACTTTTTAAGCCAGAACTTATCGCTCTGGCTCAAAAATATAATTCATAAAAGGATTTTTACCATAGTTTTGTCTCGTTTATCTTTCAGTAGTTGAGTAATCTCACTTCGAGTTGCCCTTTTCATACTGAAATAACCCTTTAAAAAGTGTTTTTATACATGATTAACAATTGCCACAAACAAAGCAGGCACGTATTCCTGAGCAATACTTTGTGTACTAATGTTTTTATCTGAAACGAGGCTTTTCAATTCAAAGCGGTACATTTCATGATGATGAGGTAGACTAATGCAAACGAACACTGATTGCGATATAAATATATACATGTACATACAAAAAAGTTTAATCGTCCGAAAATGAGGCAAATAATTATTTATCCAGCAATAATTGGCAAACGACGAAGGGCAGAGATAACAGTTTGAGCAGCGGATGAACGCAGAAAAAGCATGGCATGCGAGCAAATATGATATCGTAGGCTGATGACACTAAGGACCATTGCGCGGCACTGACCTGCAAATGACCGGTAAATGACTTTGCATTTCATTGAAAAAATAGTTTATTATATTTGCTGAATATCTTCCGTTCGCTGAACCACCAGCGAGACGAGATGAAAACAAACTAAACGTGAGATTATCATCGTTAAAAAAGGCAATTGATCATAATGTCACCGCCCCCGCACAACCAGGTAAAAACGTAGTCAATCGGTGAAAATGCTTCTTTTTAAAGGACTCGTAATGACACTTTTTAAAAATAATTGCTTTGTTTATGGGGTGTAAATTGAACTTTTAATTGGGTGTATATGTGCTGATGAGCATCGGTTTGAGGCAAGGAACAAATGGTCAGCTGGAATTCGAGTATAACGAACAACACCCAAAGGTGGGCTTCTGATTAGTCTGAGCAGAAAATAAATTGCCGTCCACGTCAATAAAACTGCAGTTTAAATTACAGCCTAACTTTACTTTCATTTGCAGTCTTTTCTGTCATAGGAAACGTAATTGTGCAGGCTAAACATAATCAAAATGTAGTTTTATTGCTATATGCATTCCTCTAATGTACAAAAGTGTAGTTTATTCGTTGACTGAACAACTCCGGTTAAACTGAAGTATTTTTTACATAAAAGTTCTTAAAATGCTGCGTTTAATTTTTATTAAAACGATTTTAGTGCAGCAATTTAGGTCTAAAACTGCCGTTCATTTTCCGCAGATTGAATATACCTGTGAAAAATTTTGGATGCAGCATTTTACATCCCAAAAAACTAGCGTTTTAAAAAATAAAACGTTTTTAGATGTATTTAACGAAGGTAGATTTAAGATTCTTTTAGTTATTTGTGAGAAACGTTTTTATAAATATTTCCAATTTTGTGGCTCGGATTTGTTTATATTGCGAGAAAAGTTGTTTCTGTGGCAAGAAAGCATTTGTCAAACAAAAAAGTAAACGTGTTTTCTTATTTCATTTCAAAATGAATATACACAAAAATTCTCCTCCTACTATCCACGAGAACGTTGATAAGATACAGAAATCACGTTTCTAAGTTTGTCCAAATGTATTATGCTTACTTTTAATTCTCAAAGAAACATGGGATTGACATTTAAATTTTGCTGAGTTAAGTATTTCTCTATAAGCTGACCAAAATCATCAGATTTATTTTGAAGAATAAAAAAAACCTGCACTAATGCGATGTCACAAACGCGATGTCACAGTTTGAATCGCCTTCAAAATTGTTATGAAATACAGTGGAGGACACTGAAAATGTGAAGACAATATCCTCTTATCGAAGCTGCTCAGTCGAATGATGTAAAATGAAGGGAAAACCGGGAAACGGTGAATTGTAGAAAATGTGTTGTAAAATGAACGATTCCATGTGCGTGAAATCTGACCATAGGATTGAGGAGATAACAAAGTAAAATCACACCAGGTTGGCGAGCAATCGAATATTAAAGCATAGAAAACAGGCAATTATTTTGTCCAAAACCTCATGTTTTCATTTATTAACCTGAAATAAATATACAGAAAAATGTGAATCAGATTTATTGAAATGTTTTAATTTTTCTTTGTTGCAGTCGAAATTTAAAAATCACTTTTATTGGTCAAAAAATGAAAATTTAATGCTTTATTTAACCCAAATTTGCCTCCAAATATTAACATGTATGTATTTAGTTTATTATCTCCTTAAAGCCAAATAAGTGACAGTTTGTGGTTTTCATAAAAAAACCATTTCATTCTAAAAAAAATGAATTAAACAAAATCTCATTAGTGGTGATCATAAATTCAGCACGTTGTTGCATTATTAATGTCATGTGTTGAGTTAGTTGACTATTTGCGATGAATTTACAATCACATTCATTGGGTGCCTATACAAAATCTCCTTTTGAAGGTTCGGGATTAACTTACAATTAACAAAGTATATATACAAACATAAATTTGATTTCTTCAAAACTATTGCAGGGCACTGAAACAAAGGCAAATGCTAGCTTCACCTGCATTGTTTAGGAATGTGAATTACGACTTTTTAGCTGAGCGTCCATACTATTGCTACTTTTTGCTACCCGTTAAAGGATCTTCAAACAAATCATCTCCCCCATCATCGTCTTTAAAAAGTGAAGTGTATTTTGGCCGGCTTTTTACTCCGCTTTCCTTCTTGCTTGAAGAACTTGCGCTTATCGAAGCCTTGATGCCAGTTTTGGTCGTTGAACCAGTCTTGAACAAATCATCTGAAATCGATGAAAGCAGCACGATCAATGGAAAAGTCATGAAAATATATAATTGTTGATGAAACAAAAAAAAAGATTTTTAACGACAAATATAATTACCATCGTCATTATCATCGTCGTCAAACAAGGATTTCGTACGGTTGGCAGACTGCACTCGGTGTTTTTGCTTTCCTGCTTTGACTTCAGAATCTGTCGACAATTTTTTATCCAGTGCTGGATTTTTGGCAAGGGCAGTGGCATCAGAAAATAGGCTTTTTTCGGTCTGCGCTCCATCCCCACGAGTTATCTGAAAAAATAATCACAAAAGATTTAATTTAATGGTTCAAACCTTGAACCATCATCTGAATCATTGTATCTATTTCATACAGGTCTTTCTAATTATAAATTAGAAAGGCTTGGAGCAAATTATACACTGCTAAGTTTTGCAAATACACAAAATAATGATAATTTTTTATTTTGACATTTTTAATCTTGCAACTGTTTATTTACAATTTCCCAATATTACCTGTAATACTATAATACCCTATACATTTAAACATTCAGTTTGTTTTCACGTTATGTATTGGGGTAAATGCAGTCTCTTTTTAAGCTTATTAATGGAAGAGGAAAAATAGTAAAGCTGACAGTTATTACTAACTATTCAACAAAGATATTTTATCGAAATTCAAACACTTACAAGAAGCGGTTTAAGGGATGAAGCAGTTTCGTCTGGTACAGAAATAGCTGGCAGCGTGTCAGTATCTTTAACAATTGAGGATGCAATTAGTTTATTTAAATTATTCAATTTATAATGGTTCATCAGTTCACTACCTTTATTTTTGCTATCTACTGCACCAGCATCCAACTTCCGTTCTGGTTTCGGTGATGGCTTAGGGGACGGTTTTGGTGATGGCCTTGGACTTAGCTTTTTTGAACTCAGATTCGTTCTCGTTTTTGGTTTCGGTTTGAACAAGTCGTCCGCTTCTCCATCATCGGAGCTACCACCAAACAGATCTTTTCCTTCTGAGCCCTTACCAGAGGAGGATACGGTGTCAGGATTCAGCTTTGAGGCACTAAGGCTCTTTGCATCTTTTGGCTGACTTTGAAATCGCTGATGAATGGGATCCCCTATTGAGAAAAGATCTTCCTCTTCCGTTGAAGGAGAAGCGATACTTGCGATGCGTGCCGAGTCAACGCCCAATTTGTTACTAGAGTCGTTTGTTGACGAGAAACTTATCACTGGGCTGGAATCCGGTGTGATCGGTGACGTTGGAGCTGACACGCTAGATATTTTATCATCTGAATCGGCATGGAGCAATCCGTTGCTGTCTGTGGGCATGTCTATGGCTGACTTTCTGATGGCTTCTTGCCTGGCACGCCTGGTGGGCAGTCGGCGCTTCACCGGGATCTTGATACGATCCTACAAAAAAATTTACTTTCATTACTTGAAAGGAACAGTAACAGATCTCTAAATTTACACGTGTCGCACACATGATTATGGAAGAATGAGAAACATTAAGAAAACCAAAAATTGCCAGACACATTAGAACACATGTTTTAAAAAAGTAATTCCCGATCATTCGTTTTTCATACTATTTCATGACATAATCAAATGCAATTTAGTGTTTGGGACTATTTTGAATGGATTCTAAAATTTCGTTATTTTTTCAAAACGATGAACAGAAAAACTCAATTATTCTTTGCTCGTGTAAATATGTGGCTAAATTACGCACATTATCCTGACACGTTTAGGGGTTTATCTTCTTTTTAAAATCATCTTGCAAAATAAAAATGTGTTCGACATACTTTATTTGCATTGTGCAATGGGTTAGCATCTATCGGATTATCAAAGCTAACGGCAACTTCAGGTTCCATTTTACCGGTGCTGGTAGGCCCTCCAGTTCCTCCTGGGAGTAAAATGAACGCACCAGGTTTGGGCTAAACAGAAAAAAAAGGTGATAAGCATTAGAAATATGTAACGTAATAAGGCGCCACTTTCAATACACATACCGAAGAAGAACGTTCTGTAATGGTTTCTGCATTTTCACTTTGGGCATCATTCGGAACTGGGCTATGGGCCCGCGGATGTTTGAGAAGTGGCGGCATCATACCACCAAAGAGGGCAACGCCTCCTATGGGTTTCTTTCTCGGCGAGTCCGTTACATTCGACACATCTCGGCTTGGCTCAGTGCCGTTGACTTTGCCGGGAACATCCTTGTTTTCTGAAGTTGAGTGCTCCTTGTTACTTTCTCCTACCTTCTGGGGCAATTGCTTCCTGGGACTAGGTAATGGTTTAGGAGTAGATGCTACGGTTTTAGGTATCTATAAAAAAAATTGTTATTTAAAATTTATAGTCGCACTAATGTCGTTTCAACAAACTAATTGAAATGATCTATAACGGTTCCGTTGTAACTCGAGCATCGTTAAGGCATTTCTGAAATTCTCAACGGTTAAAAAAGTATTCTTGAAAGAATAGTCGATTTTATTAACGGATATCATATTGACTTGTTTTGCATTGTTGATTTCAAAATCAATCTGTGTTTAGAACTATGCCTAAATAACCTAACCTGGAATACTTGTTTACAAGAAATTACTTGAAAACTTCGTTACATCGCTTATTTATTAAGTTATCGTTATAATTTTGATTGGAACTATAAAGGAAATGACACCATCGCATTATTTCACCAACAGAATTTTAAGGACCATAAACACTCAAGTTAAATTTTAGAAAATGTTAAGACCACGCATGAAAAACTTATTTTCTAAAGGGACATTGTTGCAAACATTTTTTTCCCAAATGTATGGTGTCATGGTTGAACTACGAAATTTGCTGATGACATTTACCATTTTCTAAGCAAAGTCTACAATTAAATAACAGATGATAACCTTATCTGAATTTGTAGATTTTCCAAAAAGATCTTCTTCATCATTTTCCTCGAAAAGTTTGCTGGTTGGCTTCGTAGTGGTCATGATCGATGGCTCGCTCTCCTCGGATGTTACCTTCTCTCCTCCATCTGCTTTTTTGGCTCCACCCTTCATCTGCGTGTTATTAATGCCCGTAATTAATCACAAATGTATGATGGCGTTTCATTCAAAATACCAGATGGCTGTTAGTGACTCGCCTTGCTAGTTTGCCCTATGCTTCCAAAGAGGTCGACTTCAGGGTTATCGGTAGGAACGGTGCCAAACAACAAATCCTCATCTTCGAATAAACTCTTGCCTCTAGGACGCGCCTGAAACATTACACAAACATGGATCAGTGCATATAACGGATAACCGGGCAATTAGCCTTAATTTAAAAAGTAATGCATACTATTTGCGCGAATGTCGATTTCAATTTTTATTTACTCAACTGACACATAGGTTTAGTTTTGGGAACATTAATAAATATAAATATATTAACCATGCTGTTGAACTATCTCCCATTTGCAGTTTACCTTTGCAGGTTCATGTGAATATTTTTAAACTATAGGGCAAAGGGGGGTTCAGCCCATTTACAAGGTTACTAAAGAAAAAATATACAATTTTGTTTTGTAGGAACAAACACGTGTACGATAAACGAAAGCATGAATTTATCTGGGAACTTTTTGTTGCAGTCGCAAACAACTTACGAACCTAGAAACAAATTCCAACAATAAATAAGCAAAACTAATAAATACTGTTTATTTTGATTTGTCTTTAATTTATTTCTGTTCAAAGTTTAAAAAAATTGAAATAACAGTTAAATCACTTTCTCGGTTTTTTTAATAAGTGTATGTTTTAGTTTACCAATTGTTTGTCTTCTACATGTACAGTACATGTATAAGAGCGTCATAAAACTTCGTTTTAGTTAAGCGTGCTTTTTGTTGAAAAGCCCGAGCATTGTTTTAAAACTGTTTTATGGTTGTTTTTAACTACAAAAAAAGTTAATGCCACAGTTGCGACTTGGAGGGCACGCTGTGAAACGTACAATTCATAATTTCCCATTCATATGTCGTAAGCAAATAAAAATTAACATCGCGAATACGTGCCGAAACTCGCGTGTAAAAAGCATAAAGTTTAACATGGATATTTAGTTTCTCCTTTTTTTTCTTTTGTCAAAGTAAAAGTTTAATAGATTAACATTTTGTTACGCTCTCGTCCTCGAATGGGGTTATCTCTCTCAAGAGGCCTTTTTTTATCTCGATGGATGATGTTGACAAAAAACAAACTTGTCACTGCTACATTAACCATGTGGGTTTGGTTTTCAGAGCATATCCGGATGAAACGCATGTACTGTATGTACGAACTGCATAACGCCAACTAAAAATAACCGGAGTTATGTTTGATTTATTTCCGCATCAAATTTAACGTGTCCTACATGCTGTGAAGTTTAGACTGAAATACTCGCAAATAGTTACATGCTCGAATGACACGATATACATGTGTAGCTCGCGTAATCAATAAGAAAAATTACATTTTTGGAAATTTTGCGGGTTTTAAGTCAAATTAAGATGTTATTTTTGCAATGCAAAAAGTTTATTTCTCAAAAAACTTTTTTACAGTGGATTTAATATTTCGAAAATCACTTTAGAACTTTCGGTAATTTTTTAAGATTTACCCATTTATTTAGCAAATGTAATAATTCGATATCACTCTAGAAGGCACGTGTGATGAAATTTTCAATTTTATGGGCATTTTTTTTTAAACATTTACATAATAACGGTTAAGGTGTCAGAAAACTTAATAAAATTGATTGAACGTGAAAAGAAATGCAAAAAACATGCTTAAGCAATATGTTCGCATCACATCCAGTGATTTACTGTATATGACCAGAGTGTTTTTCGAAATTGAAATATAAAAAAAAATATATTTTCATTTAACCAAATCTGTTGACATTTAATTTAATTTCTAGATTTGCTGATTCGCGTTTAAACATGACTCAGCCAAGGATTTGAAAAAATTTCTTTCATCAAAAGAAAGCAATAAATACGAATAATTCTTTTAAAATCTCGCAAATTGAGCGGGCCTCAGAAATCGCCTATCAGACGACACTGGTCATAAATGAATTAAATTTAGTTGGCGCAACCCGTCTTTAGACATTATAGTTTTTAGTAACGTGCAGTATAACGCATTACCGTAGAACCAAAAGGAACAATGACCCTAACCATAGTTTTCTTACGAATGCGCGAACTGCTCGACCCAAACAAGTAAAATATCCAATTATTTATCAGATTATACTTGGAATTTCGATATTCGGGCCAAAACCAATTTCGGAAATTTTAATTAGGCAATTTGTTAAACCGAAAATTTACATAACATGCATACATTTAATAATTCCATACTAACATCCGAGTTCATGCGCTATCAATTACATGTAAATAAACTCTCCCGCGTGTAGATAGAAAACATCGATGATTCGAGTTAAAATTGAAAACTGAATTTGACAAAATTTCAGTTGACACCAAAAAAAAAAAAAAAAAAAAAAAAAAAAAAAAAAAAAAAAAAAAAAAACATTACTTCTGAGGATTAACGGCAACTTGAAAAAATTGAAATTATCACGCCAAAAAACTGCAATTGAATAAAAAAAAAAAAACTGGTACGCTTACGTTCTGCCACCGGGCCCTGTTGGAATTGCCAGAAAAGTCCCGTTCTCGCAATCCCAGAGCAGCGATAAAAGTGTCTTAATGAGCCACCGTTAAGTTGGCTGTTTCACTTTTTGCACTCAGTGTAAACAGCATTGAAGGTATGCCAACAATCGTCAGCAAATATGTACCGTGCATCTCGGTGCTACACCATCTGGCCAATGATAGCGTGAGAACGGGAACGGGGGGCAATCCCATCTCGCGTCGAGGCTCATCGACGTTAATCCCAACTTACGGCTTACTTTTGAGAAGGCCCTTCGTGAGTCCCCCTTTGCCGTGACGTCACGTAATGTTTTGAGAAAGCACTCAATTTCTTTCTCGTTTGAAATTGCGCCAAGAGTCGCCATGGCAACGAGAGATGAGCATCGATCGCTCCTCATGGCGTCGAGCTAGAGGATGCTTTTCAAATAGTTTGCTTTATGGGGGGCAAGGACGCGCCCTACAATTTTTTAACCAGCGCCTGTATTTGACGAAAATGCTGCAATGTTTACAGAAAAACGGTGCAATTTTGTACACGGGGAAAAGTCTGAAGTTTATCGCGGTGGTCGACTGAAACGATAACAAATTTCGAAGATTCTGCTGTCTTAACAGGGTGGCCACACAATTTTCATTTTCAATTTCCCTGACTAAAATCCAAAATTCCCTGACCAAAACTTACTCGTTAATCCATATCAATTTT
>JAQGAO010005080.1:0-14093 GCA_034697705.1 Ommatoiulus sabulosus
CTGAAAGGGGGGCGGTGAGTAAATTTTTTTTCGAAAAGGGGGCGGTAGGCCAAAAAAGTTTGGGAACCTCTGATGTAAACCATTATTTGCAGACCTCATAGGCGTGCGAGTTTATAAACGCCCTAATATGCGTATTATGTTCACGAAACTCTGCGTGGCGCTCATTACCCTTATCGAAACTCATCTCGATATTATGGAATAATATAATCGTAATTTGAAATTTCATTTTCATGTTCGGCAATTTGGAAACCCTTAAGCTGACATAAAATGCATTAGGGCGTTGTAAAATAGTCTTTATTTCTGTTTGACAAATCTCGTGTGGCTATATACGGTTATCGGCTTAAAGGCGGTCCTGTTAGCAGGACAATTGTAATTTGAGTCCTAGGACTCAGTAGTTTCGAATCGCACAGGGCTAGTTCCCTTTTTTTTGAGGCTACTGGCCGGAACAGGCAGATTGACATTGCTGAAGCTTATGGAAGAATTAGAAATCAAAATCCAGCCTTCTGGAGTAGTCATAATATGATATGTTGCGAGACAATATACATAACATACCACAATCAAGTTTTATTTCCTTGGCCATCTACGTTTCAGCAACGTATTCCAACAAAACCGGTGTATACGAGTATTCGAAACTTGTGTTAATATAATAACAATCGTGCTAAGATTTGTTGTGTTCCAACATTGGTGTTCAATGTTACACTTGAAATTATTATAAGATTGAACACCAATGTTATAATTTTATTATAACATGAAACACCAATGTTGGAACGCCACAAATCTCAGCACGATTGGAATTTATATTTTCATTATTAATACCAAATTACAAAATCCTAATACCTAAATACAAGTTTCGAGCACGTAACTGCAAAAGTATATCTAATAATAGTTTTAGATCCATTTTTCTATAGGGCTACTGGAAGATTCAGAAAGTCCATGGCATCTTTCTGGAATCACTGGCATGCCCACAAAGTGAATAGTCCCACGTACAAGCTTGCACTAATGAGACGTTCACAACTTTCTTGCGAGTCTTCATCCTCTTGATCGCATTAGTTACCCCGCAACCCCACAAGGGGCATCCATCGGTGGTGCAATTTGGCAGAACGACCTTGCTGTCCAAAGTCTCCTTGTTATTTGCCACTTCCCAGTTCAGGGTCGTGAACAACCTGGGTACCTTGTGGCCGAAGATGATCCGCTCGTGGCCGCCATGTGGTCATCAAAACCAACAATGCAACAAAATGACCGCACATCGAAGACATGATGACTGCAAGAGAAAAGAGAAACGTTGTTAGAGCACCGCGAGAGAACGTTACTGGGTCGACTTTTTCCGTCTGTGGCACTTTCGAACTTGTTCGAAATGGAACGATCCCTCCATGGCTGGCCTTGGTTCTAATTGCTGCAGTTGCGTTCCTGTCAGTGGTTTTTTAAGCACCGCAGTTTGGCACGGTTTAGACTACACTTTTAATTTAATACCGTAACACAGTAATTTGTCAAATAAATTGCTTTGTACTTTTAGTAGGCTACAAAGCATGTTGCATTCGTGTATGAGAATAAAAAAGCTAAGTTATATATACTGCATGCTATTGTACCAGACTGTTTGTACTTGCTGCAATAACTTGCCTTTCAAAAAAAGGTAAGTTAAATGTGCTTTGTACTTTTATATACATAATTCTAGTACAATCTGTACAAAGCATATACACGTAACTTATCTTGTGAGAAGGCAAGTTATACAGTATGCTACAGTAGTACATTATGCTTTCTCGTTTTAGTACAGAACATGTAACTTACATTGTCGTATATCTTTTTGTTCTCATACACGAATGCAACAAGTAATAAACAACTGGTAGTTTTAGTACAAAGCATATAACTTACATGTACCTTGGGGTGCGAATTTTATTAATGTCAACGTTAACATTGCTCATAACACGAGGAAAGTTATGTCTGGAATTTCGGAAATAAATGGCGTGAAATTGCAGGAAAGTTTTTTCTCCTGAAACAATTTCCTGTTGTTGACACACGGAGCGATACTTAAAGGATATATCCCTATGCAGTATATGAACAGCACTGTTTCGAAGGGAAATACGGGTAAGCTAATTTGACAGCAGTGCTTTTATTCCATCCTATGACGTATTTCTTTCCTGATTGGCTATGAAACAGAAATAAAACTTTTGTTCATGACTGTAAAACATATAACGTCAGTTTCTTAACAGAAACAACTAGCTCGCTCAGAATAGGATCGTTCTCTATTCTGAAGTTATATCTGGAAATTAATTTCGGGATATAATTGGCCTCTTGTGTGATGGCCTTTATACGAATGTCCGTTTACTATACCACAAGTTTTCTTGGTTGCGATCAATTTAATGGATAATGCAATCTAAAAATCCTTGTAATAATTAATTAAATTGTTTTGATTTCCAAAATTAAATGTTATTTTGAATATTACTTTTAATGTTTAGAACTTTCTCATAAAAAGTATACATATATTGTGCTCTTTATGTTAATGTCATATTGAAATTTGCAAAGAAAGAAAATGATTTCACGATTTCGTTTTATTTGTTACACTTAAATTTGTGCTGTTTTTTAATCCAACGCTTTGCATTTTCTATTGAAACCCCACCTTTAGTTCACAGTTATATAATTAATTTGATTTTTTTTTTCAAAAGCAAGGCGTAAAAAATATTTGAGTCACCAAAATTTTCCCTCCCTCGTATGAACCTTTATATGTAAACTCGTCTTGTGCCTCGTTGGCTTTTTAACTTTGCGATAGTCTGCTGGGATGATCAAATTTTGCAGTTTTGTCGTGCACTCATGCAACCTTTATTGCCATAAAATTTCCAGTTTTTAGTGGCGGCAAGCTTCATTCGAGATAAACTTCCAATTTCATCTGAAAAAATTGGATTGTGTGTGCTCCTGGCATTTTATAGTTAGAAAAGAATTTTTTTCGTTTTCCATATTTTTATTATGATTTTTATAAGATTATAAAAACATGCAAAAAACAATTTCAGCTGCGCATCAAGTATCTGTTGTCGATGCGCGTCATCTGTAATGCCATCTTTGTCGGCTCATTTGCAAAAAAGTAGTAGCTAAAATGAGGATCAAGAAGGCAATACAAGTCAAAATACTTGTACTGAAAGAAACGTGATTAATCTTGGGCTTTTTTTGCAATTCTTTTTGTTTTGCATCCATATTGGGATCTCTATCCCATTAACAGTAAACATTTCCAATAATGAATAATTTTTACGAATGGAAGAACAGCAGCTTTTATTTTTATTTTTTGCTTCAATTATTTGAAGGATATACGAATGTACTGTATCTATAGGAATTATGTTAGGGTCTCTATTCGCTACATACATCACTTGTTTCTAGAAACAAATAATGCTAGCTCCGTGGCGAATGAGAAATTCGATGATTTAAATATACATTTTTTAATCTATGATTAAGTTTCATGAATAACGATGAAACCTGTCATTGTTTTTCTCATTACGTTGAGAAATCTTATAAAAATGTTCAATGATATCATAGAATCAAATATTACAATGTACATGTTTATAGCTAGATTTTTTGATATTACACAAAATAGGTTCTATATCAGGGGAAAGTGTTTTACATCTTATAAACTCATGCTACAACAGTCAAAGCAGAATCTATTTCAAGTTTGTGTTTTTCCACTAAACTGTTTTTCATGTTATCACAAGAATTAGGGACAGAGCATTGTTAAATATTCAATTTTCTATCCTTTTAGTTTCTTTGTTGACTTGCTGTATATGTGTCTTTCTCTGAATGCTTTCAGGATTTTAAAATCGTGTGTACTGTTAATTTTTTCTACAGCTAATGGTAACTTGTATGTTTGCATTCCTCAGCATTTTAATCAGAAGCTCCAAATACGTAAAAATAATGTTTCCATTTCTCAAAAAAAAGTATTTTGAACTGTTTTTTCTTAACAAAAACACCATCCAAATTTCAAATTGAAAATGCAAACCAACGTCATTGCAAAACTGCTACGTGCCATCCAATGATTTGGGAAAGAAAAATGTTTCTTTGGGAGTCGCTTTGCTTTGAAGTACTTTAGTACGCGTCTATTTGCGGTTAAAACTATCTGACAGCCGTCATTCAGTTCAGGCAAAATCGATAAACTTTGAAAAAGTCAGACAAGATGCACGATTCTTGTGGGAAAACGAAGAAATATGTAAATAATAACAAAAGCAGCCATCATATCCTCTCGAGCATTCCACACTTCCCAATATAATATTTATCATTCTGGAATATAATATTGAGAATGGCACATAACTTTAACATTTAGCTTTTCAAAATGAGAACTCCCGTGAAAAGAACTCTTCATATTTCAGACTAGAATGAATGGTGAGCGCATTTCAAGAATAAATTGCCCCACCATGACATTCGTTTACGTAACAATTTTCTTTTTATCAACTGTGCAAGATATTTTTTGTCTTGCAATTACTTTGTCTTTGGGCTATGCAAAGAACCGTTTTTTTTTCTTGTATCTTACTCGAATAGTAACTTCTCTTGGCTACTTTTTATTGGCTACTTTTGTAGCCAATATTCTATATTGTCATTTTATACCGTTTAGATACTGTAGTTGAGATTTCGTATGCATTAACATGTTGGTATTATTTCCAATTTTTCAAAAGTTTTTCATAAATCATTCAATTCTCTGAATTTTTATACAAATTTTTATCTCGTAAAATTAATATGAATCTTTATTCATCACTTAACCAACAATAGATAATCAAGTGATGCATATTTTAAATGGAAAGTGTTACCATGTTTTCTTTTAGTGTGCATGTACATGTATTGTATATTTTTCACGGTATACTATCTTGGAACAACAAGAGATTCGTTGCTATAGTTACATTAAGGTTAACAAAATGTTTCTTTGTTCCTGTGCGGCCCTTTTACCTTCCGACTTTTGTCTTGTTTATGGTTTTCTGGTTAAAAATGCCCCAAAGCATTCCTGCAGCCACTTCTTTCTAGATGATCGCATCTCAACTCTCTTCTTTCCCTGCTTCTGCAAGTGCTTCCATTATGCTGTTCTCTGCAATCTTCCTGGAACATTTCCAAAGCAGAACAACAAGCTAGGTGTCATCATTTTGCTTTTATTTCTCGCTCACATTGCAGTGCTCAGGTATGTCCGCATTACCGTGGGTGACAAAAATGACAACCCTCCTGTCTTCGAGAAGCTACTGTACGAAGCCACTGTCTGCGAAGACGCCGATATCTATTCCACTGTCCTGACTGTGACCGCCATTGATAGAGACCAATGTAAGTAATATGCCATTTTCCTTCTTTCTTATTTTAGTGACCAAATTCATCCGCATTGGCATTGCCGACAAAAACGACAATCCGCCCTACTTTGACAAAGCTCTGTATGAGGCAGAAGTCGATGAAAATGAAGATGTCCAACACACTGTAATCACTGTGACCGCCAATGATCGAGACGAATGTAAGTAACCCGAAATTGGTGTGTGCGTGTCACGTGTGCCTGCTAACGGTGTCGTACTTCCGCTTTGTAAATTGCACCAATGTCCCCCACACCTCGTCAATTTTTTTTTTTTTTTTTTTTTTTTGGACACTCAACAATGTCGAATTTGCCATTGTCAGTCGTGCGCAACATGTTTTTATTTTATGCCTTTGCCTTTGTGTGCTGTTGTCATTGTTTAGTGTTCTTTACATGTTTTTCATGAATATTTCGAAATGTTAAGTTTTCCAATTGCGCTTCCTTTGTATAACATGATATTTTCTTAGTAATTGCCAATGGCATCATGATTTTTACTGGACATCAAGACATCTAGACTGATGCAATCGTATGTCAGTTTATCGAAGGTCCATGAAATGATGCTTGTCGCATCAAAATGAGACCATTTAGATCCCAACTTGCGAAACAATTCTTTTGATAGCTTCAATATTTAGCTTTTACTGCACATTTTCTATAAAATGTCTTGAACCACACTTTATATAAATTGGCTTCTGGATTTCAACGTGATGTTGAGTCATTTTTGGAAAATAGAGCTTCATAAACGAAAAAAAAAGAAGAAAAAAACGATATTTTTGGATTTTTAATTGGATTTTTTAGGAAAATTACAGCGCCAACTTTGCCTACGGAAATAAGATCAGTTCAAAAAATGAATCAGTTTTTTGCTAATAATAATTAAGTTTTGGTGATGAAGCATGTACTAATCTGCAATTTAGCCATGGGCACATCACGTCTCTATTGAGATGTACGTTACCCATGGGCCACATACCGTATTGTTTCCCACCTTCTTGTGGGCATTTTACTAGTGTTTACATGGAGCAAAGACGTTACAAAGATAGTAACGTTTCGATCGCATAAAGTATGTTCAGTGCTTCCTCATGGAACAGGGAAATTGAGGGAATAATGAGTTTTCCTTTAATAATGCATCATTAGTATATACTGCTGAATTCTTTGCAAGATTCGCTTTAATATTTGATGTTTTACGCATGATTATTCAGGAAGTAATAAGAGTGAATAAGAATTGCCGGCGTTGTTTGCTTTAAATTGCAATTAAATTTGTGCGTGACAATTAATTAAGTCTGGCTTTGTTAGGGAATTTCATTAAGTCGAACTGGCATCGTTTTCTTCCTATGAAAACGTCAGAAATATCCAAGTTTGTGTAAAATTAAGTGTTATCAGCATTAATTACTTCACATTAGTGGTTGTTCAAATGTGTAATATTCTGCAGTAATTTCTAATACTACTGTATTATAAACATGTACATTAAGCGTGTATGGATTTTCATTACAACTTCTCTATAATTTAAAACGGAAATAATACACTTAGGCCAGCCGGTGCATCTTTTTAACACAATTTCACATAATCTATGGCAACATTTCGCTCTTCATTTAGTATGCGATTATGTCAAACTGTAGGTGGTAAAATGGTTGTTTGGTTCAACCGAGCTAATATGACATACATGTAATTAAATCAGCTAATTTGTTTCACTGAAATTTCTGGGCATTAAATGCAGTAATTAACATGTTCTCGCAGTGTTAAAATTTTAAAGTACTTTTTCACATATACTTTGAGCAAATCATTTTTCTAAGTTTGGGATTCCAGTTTTTTTAAAGAAATTTTCTATTAACCCTGAATTAATTTTCTTGATTTTCCTTTTTGGTTCTGAAGGCCTGAGATCCCTTAGTGTATTTTTAGTCGGCTTCCTTTTAGTTCTGACTTGTGTTGACGTGAGTTAAAAATTCTTTTGAATAGTTTTAAAAAGAACGCATGTTTTAGAAAAGAAAGCCTGGTCCTTCCTTTGTGTCTTAAAATAGATAGGAAATAAGGTCGGCTTTATCTTCACATTCTTGCTTGAATAATTTCAGAGGCTGATTTCCTTTGGCTTCCTCCTTTAATAAAGTTTAATTGAATTTCGTCGCTTCATTCCACTGTTTTGCATAAATTGACCTGTTTTAGGCTGTTTAACGGTCCAACAGATACTTTTGTCCAAAGTTTTCCATTTTGAATTTTCCTTGGGATTTTTTTTTATTTGAATCAGCAACGTTGCCAATAATAAAAATCCAATTCCGAAATTTCCAAACGGTATTAAAATACGGCTGATTCTTCAGCTTTGATGGTTTTCAACTATTTGAGGATTTCTTTGATTTAATTCTACATTCGAGCCAACTTCGGATGTTTCTTTTTCGATAGCTTTTCAAAAAGGAAATTGTGAAGGCGTGTTCAGAAAGTTAATCATTGTTCTATTCCTCAATGGAAGATACAGACGTTGGGCGTTCTCAGATTTCAAATGTCCATGATACTCGCTTGCTTCCATCAAATTCTCATTCTGACTGACCATTTGATGGATACTTCTTTAAATCAACATTCCCCACATTGGTGGTCATCAATCTAAACGTTGTCTACCCTGCCAAGGGTAGATTAACATTAACAATGACGAACTGGAAGCTCATTGTGTTAGTGCAAAGATATGGTTTTTGTTTAGATTAAAGTTTTATAAATACTAAGTTTGCAATGTTGAAATCCGGAAATATCTATTTTAAAATTGCTGCATATCCCAGATTAAAATAATTCGTTTCATGGCTTCAAAAGTTCAAAAAAGTTTACATTTTTCCTTTGATTTCATGAAATCTTTTCCGTCGAGTGGTCTTTCTTGGTACAAACGAGCATAACACACATGATGAAGTATTACTTTTATCAAGAGTTTAGTTTTAAATTTTGCGTACACATTTATAAATTTTACAATCATAGCCAGTAGAATTTAACTTCAAAAAATATCCAACATTTGTCTGAAAACGTTTGTGCAATTCATTGGGCTTTTTATTTTAAAACTTTGATTCACCAAGATTCATTAAAGCTTTGTAAAGTTGAAATGTAGGCTTTCAATTGGGATCTGTTCCATATTCTTGACAGTTTTAACTGACTAAAACTTAAAAGAGAAACACACTGGAAGTGTTTTATGAATTTTCGTTTAATTTATCATCTGCCCAAACGCTCGAGAAGAACGTGGACAAGTCCTTCGGGGCAATTGTTTTACCAAGGAATATGTTTGCGGAATTTAATTTATGTTGGGGTTTTAAAACGTTTGACTTGTCGAGATTATGGGTGCATTTACTGCTCTAGCTTCAGGTAAATAATTAATTCGGCCGTAAATTTTGTGTTTTCTGCACCAGCGAGCAATTAATGCCCTTATTTGATTTCCCTTATCTTACTGAGACCCTTTAAACCGAACTAATGTGCTGCTCGCTCGTCGACAGGATTTTGATTTCTATCTTCGTCCAGATTAAATGCTTCATTGTAGTGGAAACAATGGGCCCAAATCGAGTGCTTTGGCAATAGACAAAAAAAGTTGTAGCAGACTTTGACCATATTTTTTCTGTTCGGCGGAAAAATCTATAACCAGGTCATCGGCTAGCTACTGCCCTCTGAATTCAGATGGCAAATTGAATAACATTTATTTTTATTCAGTTCTCTCTCGTTGGAGCTTTAATTCTTTATTCGTATCTTAATGAAAAAATTAAATGAAATATGTTCATTTGATCGCCCGTCATACTCCAGGAATCCATCTCTGAGAGTCGAACCTGAAAAATTATTTAAATATTTGCTTTTTTAGATCTCATCATAAATTGAATTAAAATAATTATAATCAAATGCTGGTCTCTCTTGTTCAATATTCAAACCAGCTTGTTACCTGTTTTATGTTAGGTGTTTCATACATGTGTGTATTCCAAAGAATTATGAAACTAAAGTACATGTACCCTATGACATTCCTAATATAACTGATAACCTTATATAGTATTTATCACACGATTTCACAAATGAATTAAGCCCATTTAACTCATATCAGTGCCATCTATTGCGATTTACGCGTAATGTATTTTTTTTTTACTTTAACAAAACTAAAGCGATATACAGCGTCATCTATGATGCAGTTTGTGCAGCTTTAAGAATACCAAACATCAAAATGACGTCAACATGGACTTTGAAAAAGTCGAAATGGTTTACATGTACTTTATTTATTTTTGGCAATTATATTTTCCCAAACTATAATTAAATATGAAAGTTTTCCTTTCCATGTGTGCTTTGTTGAACATGTCTGAATGTTTAACACATTCATGGTGAAAACGTGTGATGATAGAGATCGGTAACATACTCTAGCATGCATGCAAACAGCAATATTTTTATAGGGGTCAAGGATTTTCCTAAGCATTGGCCCAAGTTATCAGCTTAGTGAGTGATGCATGTTTTCTGTCTTAACCACTTCTCATTTCCCATTTAGTGTAAGTTATGTTCCCCACAAGAGATGGCCTCCTTTAAGACGGTTATAAATGTCTTTTCCTATTCTAATTTATTTCAGAACCTGCATGGTCCCTCGAAACGTTTTCTCTGAAAAATGCTTTTTTCCTTTCCTACGTTTTTTTTTTTTTTTTGCTTTTTGGCATTGTGTATGTCCGAGACCATTTTTAGAAATGAATTTTACGCACAAAAGGCGATGACAGGCTTTTTTTTTAAATCGATCGGTTCATTCATTCTCCAGTCCACATATATCCTTGCTCCGTTTTAGATATTTTTCATTTGGTGGTTGTGCACTAAGGTGAAGTTTGTGTATAACTTTCTTCTGGTCGCCCCCAATAATGCGGTTTCTTTTACAGCGTGCCATGGCCATTAATGATTGAAGACGAATTTGGGACAAACGTCCATCTAGCTTTGCTCTTTTCTCGATAAGTCGAAGGGGAAAAAAGCGAATCCAATCGCATTTCCACAATCACGTTTCTCAGACATGAAATATTGAGAAGTGACACGTGTGATGGTCGGCATGGTTTCCTCGGATGGACACTGGAAAAAGCTCCAGTGCTGGTGAAATATTGCATTCATGGCAGGATTTTATTTTATTATTATCACTGCATTTCTAAAATACTGAATTAATCTGGCGTGGCATTTCACAGTGGAATTGAAATTGTCAGGTTTTTTTTTAAAGTGAATATGTGCCAGTTTATCCCAATTCAGACGGCTTCACAACTCAGCTAGATTGTTGGTACATGCCTGCAGGTGGCGCTGCCATTGCGTTGCTGGTTATTAACAGGAAAATATTCCTACAACTGCAGAACAGAATTAAAAACATCTTCAAACTAAATATGCTGCATGTTTCATCACAGATTAATTAATATGATTACTTTGAAATTCATTGTTCCATATGTACAAAATAATAATAGTTGCATGTCGAGAGAAACATGTAAAGTGGAAATTGAAGATAGGCTTGTTTTCTAGGATGTAGATCTATTCGGATGTAAAACCAATGTGATTTCTATTTTGTCATTTTGAATCTTTGATGAGGAGTTACGGGGTTTCATCACACAAAATAGCCTCTATGGTATTAATGTGCCAAAGTGGTATTCAAACCAACCACTTGTGTAATTTTAAAATCACTGCTATGTCTGAGTACACATTTTCTTCAACACGTGTCCCCTATATAGTTTTCTGCAACCGTGACTTTGTCACAAATGCTGATTACTTACTTGACTTCAGCTAATTCATAGCATAAATTCAGCAATTGTTTTCTCAGAATTAGATTTTATTAGTGATATGTATAGATTCAGGCTTTGGCGTTTCAGTGATTTCAGTTCCTTTTGTTTTTTAAGCGTTAGGTGTAATTTTGTTCCCTTTGGCTTTCTCATATCACGAGGGTGGGACATGCTTCCCAATGGCAATAGAGACGCATTAGTTTTCATGCAAGAGCACAAAGAAAACATTCCATTGCATGGCCAAATGGCCCTTAGGGTCCCCTATTTGTTGCTCATGAATAAGTTGGAAAATTAAATAACTATATACCATGGAGCTTTGTTTTTTCTGCTCTTTCCTGAGTACTTAAGAGACAAAATTCAATCTTCTTCTTGAAAACTCGTCTTCGAGGCATGTGGTGCTGACTGGGAATTTTTGCTCCGAAACAAAGAGAGGTCCAAAATACTTATTTGATAGAAAGGCTCTAAAAACTTTCATGTGCACGACGCACTTTCTCGAGGCTTAAATATTTCAGTGGCAGTCGTAAATGTTTCCAAACTCTTATTCTTTTTTATGGCAAATTGGTTCAGTGAGGACTTTTTGTAGTGTTTGCCTGATTGGGAATAGTGCATTTGTGTGTGCTGATGGCTCAGCTTTTTTATTTTTTTCCTTCTTGATTCATTCATGGGGGTTTTCGAGTATAGGGTTTTTTTTATTTGAGCTACTTGAAATCGTTGGGGCCATGAGCGGTTTTATTTCGGAAAACTGCGTTCTGTATGCAATGTTGTGAAAGTGCAGAAACGGTGAACCGACATTGGCTTTTCAGAGGCTGGCACACTTGCGGAGGCATATGATCCATAAAATGCAAGGCGAATTTTTTTTAGGGAGGGGGGACATGTTTTTGGCACGACCGTTTTGCGAAGGAAAGCCATAAATGGGCTTCTTTCTCTCAAAAATTGCGGATATTACAAAAACAATTTTACTTTTTTTGACTTAAGCATATGTAAATTCGGAGACCGTTGGCGAGGTTATGTTGCGTAGGGGAAGTGGCAAATTATATTGGCTTACGAATTTCGATGAATAAATATTTTCCAGATTTGTTTCTTTGAGACACTAGGCGGTATCATCGTATTGGGTACAATAACCGATTGCTCGAACTTGCTTGCACGTTGTTTCAAATTGTGCCGTTCACTGCATAAGTGGGCGAAAATAATTAGATACAAATTCAGTGTCATGTCTAATGCGCTCTTTTAGACACCCAAAATTAAAAAAAAAAAATTCAAATTCAAATTGGCAAAACCTAAGATTGGCTATTTATGTAAATTTCATCATAATCTGGTTCAAATCTACATAACTAGGTAACTTATATTTCTGAATTATATGAAATTGTTTTTCAGCCCAATGACTGCTTCCGATTCTATAAAAAACTGTATTTCTAGAAATACATTGACGAATATATATTTTAAATATATCGATACTACATGTAGGCCTACATGAACAATAACGCACAACCTTATTTTTCCTAAGATTTTTTTTCTTTAAAATATATATTCGTCAATGTATTTCTAGAAATACAGTTTGCACATCGGTTGCTAGAATATTTTTAAACTACAAGTACATACACGCTGGAGGAAACATAAAGGAACTTTTTTACTAATTGTTGTCAAATGTTTCTGGAAACATGAACTTGTGTAAACAGTTTATTTAATACTTTACATGTACAGTATGTAAACAACTGGACACAATTAGCAACAATTGTTTCTTCCGGTGCGGACGTAGCTTTGGATCCTCACTGAATGTTATCATAAAATTTTCTTGTTTCTTGGAATAACTGAAAAATCCAATACATAAATCTATGTATTGTACATTATATTTTCCGCGTTGGAACATCTCCGTAGTTCCAAGATGAACTATTCAAGGAAAATATGTGATGATATTTGTTAGTTTTGCACTTCACAACGAACTTTTCCAATTCCAATCGCATTTCGGTTGCACGTTCCTCTTGTGGCGAACAAATCTCTTGAATTGCGTTAAAAACATGCCCTGATGGTGGTCCTCCCCTTCCAACATTATCTTCTGGAGCATCACCTATTTGAGCCAGCTGTGTTCGCCCTATGAAATTGCATATGAGGCCACCTGAAAGATGCTCTGGAATGGGATAAAATCCGCATACTCTGGGTCGATGGGATGGAAACCAACCATTAGAGTGATAATAAGAGTGCGTATACGGCAAACGTATATCACGTTTTCTGTATATTCAATTTGGCTGTGATGCCCAGACGACTCACATGTGAACTGAACAGCTGAAATCTTGGCATTTCAAATTCAGGCAGCTTTCAGCGTTGGCTGGAAATGCGCATATACGCGCTCACTCGAGCTTTTTTTTTCTATTTTTTTTTTTCCGAAATGCCAATTTAAGCGCAGGTACTGGCTTATCTTTTTGCCTAATGTGACCATATGTCTAAGTTGAACTGACGTTTTTATCAGTAAAAAAATTCTGATCGATCCTTCTTTCGGATTGTGGTTCGTTGTCATTGCAGTTTACGAAACTGCGCAGTGGTTAGATCCATACATCATTTCGCAGTTTTTATTCATGTTAGTCTGTCACGCGAAGCATTAAATCATAGCTACTCGAGTTGTGCGAATACGAAAAGCATATGGAGCTCATACATTTTTCTTCCATGCTCTCAGATACAATTAACGAATGTTTAAAATGATATCCACATTCATCGCCATAACCACAAGTAATTCAACACTAAGAATTCGTGTTTTTATTTTATCGAATTTCAACATGCAATAGAAATCCGCGTGATTAAGACGAGTTGCAAAAATAAGCTCTATAAAATGCTTTTAGTCTGGGTATCTATGTTTGGAAACCTTGAAAACGTACCAATGCATGTAAATTGGTATGATAGCCCCCTGGTCTAATGTATTACAGTATACTCGTATAATATGACCAATTTAAAGAATGGAAATCTACATGTATTATCATTTGACTTTGTGGTATAGGCTTAATACTTCGTTTTAGAATTTACTAGCTGGCCGGCCCGGCTTTGCCCGGGATGTACATAGTTTCTATGCTAGGCTTACCAGGCGAATCTGAGAAACG
>JAQGAO010005081.1:0-14091 GCA_034697705.1 Ommatoiulus sabulosus
ATACACTAAAAAGTGGTCAACATAAACAGGTGGTCACCATTCAAAGGTGGTCACTTTTCCAGGTTTTACTGTATTTGGCAAAGAGAAATAAATTTAAAGACGTGATTTTGAGTATCTTTTTTTCTTCTCGTGTGCAAAGTACTTTGTTTCATGTGCAGTTGTAACACAATTTCGTATTTTTCCTTTCTACATAGTGTACACGCATTACAATTTTTTGCAGCCAAACGACTCGCGGTCCTTTTTTCTCCATTGCACGATAGGAAATTATGATGAAGTACATATACTTAATATGGATCGAGTAAACCTATTGTTTAATGTTAGTTTTTCGGTGAGATGATATTAATTTTTCCATACTTTTTGCTTTTGGTTATGTCATTGTTACGCGGTGCACTATCACATGAATGTCGGAATAATCCGGTTATGCATTGATGTAATCTATGTTTTTTTATTATACTCGATAGTATTTCGTTATGCTTTGAGACTTTTTGGAGTCCTTTATGCTGTTGCGTCTTTAGCTCTAAGCCTCATGTTGCATTTTAATCTTGAAGATGTTTTCAAGATGCCATCTTGAATTTTCCGTTTTTTAAAGAGAACGGTGAAATTGGGAAGTAAAGCTGGGATCTTCATGAAAAATGTTTTAACGTGGAATGTCATCGGAATATCAAAGGTGCCGCGGCATCAAAATGAGTTTTAATCTCCAGTGATCTGTCCTTGTTTAGTTTTCAACCAACACTTGAATTACAAAATAGTATACGCAATATTGTTTAACGTTGAAGGTAAATCGATAGCATTTTCGTCATTTTTGTTTATATAAAGACATGTGTAAGCCGTAATTGAATTAGTTATGAGAAATCAAAAAAATATTTCTGGTTTATTTTTTTGGTCCCATGTTATCAATATGTGAGCTGTTTTGATACATGAAAGACTTGTGGAATAAATGCAACTTCTTGGTCATGCTTGGAGATAACAATATTTGAAAACCATATTATTGTCAAGTTTGTTGCATATTTCGAATTATAGAAAAATATAATGAATTTTTTAAGTTTGAAAATAAAAAGATTTCCCAAAATCACGTCTTCATAGTTTCTTATCTTTGTCATATAACAACGTGTCAACGTTACCAAGTTTAAATGCCATCACACACGAGGAAAGTTACATGTATTTCCGGAAATAAATTGATAGAAATTGGATTGGAAGGAGAGATATATTGAACAATTTCCTACTTCTAGACACACGGAGCGATATAGCCATCAGAAAATATACCTACAGTTTAAGCAGTAGTTGACAGCACGGTTTCAAACGGAAATGAGAATAAGCTAACTTAACAACAGTGCTTCTATTTCATCCTATGATGTCTGTCTTTACTGATTGTCTATCCAGCAGAAGGAAATTTTTGTCCATGATTATAAAACTTGTGACGTCAGTTTCTTTCCGTAAATAACTTGCTCAGAATAGGATCGCTCTCTATTCTGAAAATACATGTATATCTGGAAATTTGTTTTCGACGGAAATTTTTACCAACAGACGGAGAAATATCAAGCAATAATATATTTCTGGAATAAAGTTTCGGGATAGAATTTGCCTACACTCTAAAACTAATGGTTAAATTAGGTATTTTGTAACATCCAAAGGTATTTGCTTGCCTCTTTTGAGGTATTTTGAGGTTTATTGAGGTACTTGGAAATTATTTTGGAATTTACAAATACCTGATGGTATTTCTAAACTCCTAAAAAGGCGTGAGGTATCTTGGAATAGTAGGTTGCAAGATCGAATCCCTATAAGTTTCAAAAATAACTTTGTAAATACCTGTAAAACTATTTACTGTATGGCATGTGATTACTACGTACACTGTATGTTTCAATTTACATGTACGCTTGTATAGGTACACGCCAAGGAAACCTTGGAGACTTAACTGGAAACGGCACATTATTTTAAAAAAAAAACACCTTTTATGGTATTCTGGATGAGGTATTCCTTAAAACCCTTTCTCAGAGGTTTTCCATAACACCAAAAAAAGTGGAGTATTTGTGACAAGCAAAACATCTTTTTTTGGTATACTGAAGTACCTTTTTTTTCTTAGTGTAGGGTGTGACTGCCTTAACACATGGAGAAATATCAGAAAACATATTTCTGGATATAGATTGCCTCGTGGGTGGCGTCGTCAAATGTTCAAATTTTTGTCGACCTTTAATGCTTCTTCTCAGACATAAAATGATCCTTTTATGTTTTTTTGTGGCTATTCAGTGGTAAGCAATAACACCTCATGGTCCAATAGAAATGACGTATTTTGGACTAATGATGTTTTAGTTTACTAACCAAGATCTTTTGGAAAATGGGTTCATTTCAATTTGAGAACGACGTCGTAATAGGGTAGTAAAGTTTGTTCGACAGCTTGTCCACTCTAGGTGTAAAAGCACCCCCATTGTATTTCTCGCTCTAATGAATCGTTTCGTCTCTCCTCCGTTATACCAACTGAATCAGCAAATGCTTAATACGCTGAGTTATTTTTCAACTTGTATTTTTATTCGGTAGCGTTTTTCTCAAGAGGCGGTAATGGTTCCGTTTTATTTGATGTTCCATCTGTGTGGTATTTGGCATTCTGCTCGTGGTGTACGTTCGCCTCGTAAAAGCAATAATTCTTTTGTCAGCGCTCGCGGTTCCTTGAGATGACAAAGTGAAATTTCCCCATTTAGAGAATGGACACTGGAACGAATACTAAAGTGCATGTATGTATTTTTCTATTATCTAGAGAAAAACAGCAGAATTTATGCATCGCGCTTCAAAGGAACTTGCGCCGTTTTGGGAGGTTCCAATATCTTCATGCACTTGTAATGATAAAACTTAGGGGATAATGGAGTATCATAAGTTCTTATAGCGGTAATTTATCATTAAAAAAACCGGGTTTTTATACGAAAATTAAATTTAAATCATCTTTTAAGCCCCTAGAAAGATTTAGGAACGTACATATGTATTAAGTTTGATTTATATTAAAGAAAAGGCTGCGCTGCATTTCTGGTACGGGAGATGTCCGACAAAGACACGTACGTGTGTTTATATTAGCGGAGAAGGTTATTTTTTATATATTTAAATATTTATGCCCATTAGTTAGGCATTATTAGAATAAATTTTCAATCGATTCATGGCTAAATTTGTCGACTAAAGTAGTCATTCTTAAATTAAAATAACTAATTTAGCTAGTTGTCAATCGCATTGCATGTATAGTCTCTGGTCACTCTAGATTAGAATAAATTTTATGCCGATTGAATTTTTCAATCTTGACTTAGTACAATAAATGACTAAAATTGTCGACAATGACTAGAATTGTCGACAGTTTTGCACATTTTCGACAATTTGACGACGTTTTCAACAGTTTTGATATTTTTCGAAATTTCGGAAAGTTTTGAAGAAGTGGCAAAATTGTGGAAAGTTTGCAAAATTGACGAAAAATTGCTTAGATACCGTGTTTCCCCGAAAATACGACATATACGGAAAATAAGCCCTAGCAAGTAAATGTTCAAATATTAGCAAAATTGTGGGAAGTTTGCAAAATTGTCGAAAATAAGCAAAGTTGACGAAAAATGGCTTTGATACCGTGTTTCCCCAAAAGATATGACCTAACCGGAAAAAAGCCCTATCATGATTTTTAAAGATTTTTGCAATATAAGCCCTACCCCAAAAATAAGCCCCAGTTGGGTTTTTCCATTAAGCCGGTCATACACGAGGCAAATTATCTCCGGCAACAAATGGAAAGAAATTGCAAGAAAGTTATTTCACCTGAAACGATTGCCTGTTCCCGCACACACGGAGCGATACTTTCAGAATATATCCCTACGGTATACGCAGCATTTGGCAGCATTGTTTCAAAGGAAAATAGCGGTAAACGAATTTGAAAGCGTGCTTTCATTCCATTCTATGACGAATTTCTTTCCTGATTAGCTATATAACCCCCATGACGTCAGTACGTTTCTCTCCGTAAATTTGTTGTTCAGAATAGGATCGCTTTCTATTCCGGAGATATATCTTGCAATTAGTTTTCGGAGGAGATTTTCATAAACACACGGGGCAATAATAAATCTGGAGAGCGCAGTTGTCCGAACGTCCGAGTGCTCGTACGAAACACGCTCGAACTTGTTTCGCACGTTCGCGTTACGTTGACACATGGAAAATATGATCGAATTACGCGATGAGACGACCGGATTAAGCGACTTTTTTTTCATAAAGGCAGCTTAGGAAAAAATCCTTTCTGAAGGATTTAATCGAATCAAATAGCTGACCGAATTAACTGTGATCGAATTAACAGGCTTTCACTGTATTTTGATTAGAGGTTGGCGGTTACCTTCGACATACATCGCGTTGGTGAACCAAGTACGGTTTGTCATTTTATCTTTGATGACACACATCCATAGCCCAGTGTCGTTTTCCGAAAAGTTGGTTATTACGGCTTCATTTATCTGTGACAACGATAAAGTATGCCCTCATAACTTCGTACAAATACCAGTTTCAATCGCAGGTTATGCCCATCAGACTTAGGGTGAGAACACACTGAATGCTTACTTTCGACGTGCTTCTTTCAGCATCTTTCGTGCTTGTTTTCAGCTTCTTGTTTCCAGCTTTGAGGCGCACAACAATCGATGGCTACACTTTTGATCAATAGCAATCTGCGTGCCATTCTGTGTCTTGCAAATCTGCTTTAGATTTCCAGAAAAGAATGTTACAAACATTGAAAGCTTATAAGCGCTTCTTGTAAGCTCAGCCTGACTTGACTAAACTTTCTTTGTGTGCGCCCTCATTTAAAACGCATGCCGCATTCTTATCCCGCATGGTGGCGCTAGTGTACGTCGAAAGTAACCATTCACTTTGATCTCACCCTTACGCGATACATTAAAGATTTAATTTCAGCGCGCATAACTACCTTTTCCGGTGACATAGAACCGTAATCTTTGAGAACGTGTTCTGTCTTATCGACGATCCATTGGGCGATAAGACCCGGAAATATCTCGCCGATGACGTCGCTGTTGCATTTCACTTTCAACGCCGTGTTCGCTGTGACTCGAAAGTCATAAGGCTGCCCTACAACTGCAGAAATTGTCAAACGTTTCGTAATTCATTCCGCGAATTTTCTGATATTTTATTTATACGAATTGGGTATACGTGACGTCGAACTAAGACATCCGTAATTACCGATCAAAGAAAATACCAAAATGGTCAAATGAAGGCTTTTTGTCAATTGCATTTTGCAAGCGTAAACTCCAGAATCGGTCGTCTCGAGATTAGCAATTGCTAAAACGAACAAAATAACGAAAAAGATCGATCTTTATTTAGCACTAAAGACACCTTGGATTTCAAGTTTTTTTCATCCCTAATGTCTGGATTACGAACATCAAATACGAGGGGTGTTCATTAGGTTTCCACGATCATGTTTTTTTTATTTTTTAAATGGCTTGGTAGAACCTCCGCCCCCCCATTCCCTCCGCCAATGACATCCATAAACTATCTATTTTTCATAAATCATGTTGATAATGTTTTATTTTGGAAGAAAGCAAACTGAATACACTTATAATTCCTCAAATTCGGATTGTGTCCACAAGTGAACATCTGGAATTTGATACAATGTTTACTGTGAAGTTCTGAAAAATTGCCTTTATTTAGGGAGGCATGAATAAGTAAGACAGGGAAAAAACCTGGAAAGGTACAGTTCATTTTGAAATTAGAGGGTGGTTAAGCTGACCTTCATATAGGGAACTATAAGTAACGTAAGACCAATAAATTATAAATATATGAATAAATTATTTTCATCAATGGACGTCCACTCTAAGCATATCCTTCCCCCCTCCCCCCCATGTCCCTCTTAGTCCTTTATCCAATGATCCCCCTTTCACGAGGACGTCATTTGTGCTCAATTCCTTCAGAAATGAGATTTAAGAAGGTGAGAGAAGTGGACGTTGAGTGTCTCTGACAAATGTTTTGACTTAAAACGTTGTTGAGTCATACACTCGCTCCCAAAAATGCACCAAACAAAATGGACATTTTTGTAATTAATATATACCAAATTTCATTAAAATTCATAGAGCCTTTTTTAAAAAAAATCATTGCGGACAATAAATGAATACCCCTCGTAGATGACATACTGACGCCCAAAACATTTTCAAAATTTTCTGGCGTTTGTGACAGTGCCACTTACCGAGAATGCTGTAATCCGTGATGGTCATCCTATTGAAGTTGAACCTCAGCTTTTGTCCATTTTTCTCCCAGTAGAGGCTACTTCTCGAATAGTTGGAAAGAAAGTGCGCAGTGAGTAGATTGTAGCAATCCATTTGGACGACCCCACCGACGTTGCGTCGAAAAGCTTCGCGACTGGACGAGAGGAGCTTGGTGTGGGCATGCATTTCGGCTGAAATTGACCAACGTTAAACAGCAAAAATAGGACGGGATCACTCATAAATGACTGCCAAATCCTGACTGAATTTATTATTGAAATAGCTGCAGTGAATCCGTTATACCATCCGTGAGTTTAGGTCCTATCCACTTTCGTCTGATTTCGCTCAGCCCCGGACATTGGGCTTTGCATTCGTCCCGGCTTCTTTCCACCGTTTTGCCCTTGCACACCGGAATTCCGAAATCGTCGGAGGGCACGCAGTGTCTTTTCCGGAAGTAGGCCCCTCGTCCGCAGAGGGCGTCGCACGTCCAAGCGCCCCATGAGGCCCAGTGACCGGCCGTGTGGAGCTTCTTCCACAACGAGTCCACTTCTGGGGGTCGGATCGCATCTCTTATGCTGCGACTAAAATCAACGAGAACGCTATTTAAGGGATGCTAAAATGTAACAGGGTTCCCCCAGACCTGGAAATCCAAAAAAATTCAGGGAAAAGAGAGTTATTTTGAAAAAGCGGGGAAATTCAACGTATTCATGTTGTCGTAATCCAAAATTAATGCTTGTACGTGGTTAGCTCTGGACCCATTTGCAAACTTTTCAACAAAAAAAATTAAGTTCAAATATGGGAACAATTCAGAGGACAAATTTGCAAAATGTTGGTAGTTGCCGAAGACAAACTTGCGAAATTTTGCACGTTTACCGGTCACAAATTTGCGAAAATTTTAAATTGTTTTCGAATAAAGATTCATGAAAATTTGCAAAAATCTCAACATTTTCTGATTACAAATGTGTAACATTTTCAGAAACTTTTTATGCCATTTTGCAAAATATCGATACAAAAGACTATTTGCAAAATCGTGAATAACATTGGCATATGTCAATTTTGTCGTTGATCAGGCAAACTTGTTTAAAAACCTGGAAAAAGTCAGGGAAATTGAATATGAAATTTCTGAGGGAACCTTGTAAAAGTAAAAATATCCGAAACTCCGTGGGTTCGTCCTACCTTCTGATTGGAAAATTCTCAATAGCATCCGTTTCCGAATGTAACCAACCTTGTCCTGTAATGATCGAAGCGAATGCTAAAATGATGAGAATAATATAAAGCGTGTAAAAAACGTCCATGTTTTAATCGTGACATTTAAAAACTTTACGCTAATACAGATTAAATATAGTTTAGCCAAAGATTTCCATTTATGTTCGACAAAAAGAATTTTGCCCCGTTCTAGAACGATCACGTGATTATTATTCACGCCCAGAGCGCGCGTGCATTTGTTACAGTTAGTCCGCTATACAGCGTGGGAGTAAAATATAAGACATTAAGTTTATTCGCAATTTCAAAAATACAGAAAAAATTGAAGGGGGGGGGGGGGGGGAGAGAAACAATTCAAAATTTAAATTTTGAGTCGTTCTGTGCTATTAAATAATTTTAGAAATGAACCACATTTTTGTACATGATTCCAAGTTTATAATCTTTTTTGTTCTCTAAACAAAATCTGTTGAATTTTTAAGTCATTCAGTGGGCCCTATTAAACATTATACGTTATACAGTGGAGCCTCATTAAAAAGAACTCGCTTTATACGAATTTCTGATAGTACGAACTTACTGCAAGTCCCCGTCCTATAGGGTACGGACGAATGATGTTAATTTCTACGTTTAAGACAAATTCCGAATTCGGATATTACAAATTTTCGGTTTAAATTTAAAACGAACGAATTATCGACTTCCCCAGCATTATCTCTATGTTTCGTTAGAACCTTCACATTCATGTGGAATTGTTATGGAAAGAGTTACGGGCTTGGATTAATTTTACGAATACATTGGGACCTCGTTAGGAAGAACTCGTTAATCGGAATGTCTAATAGTAGGAACTCATGGACTTCGGACGAATAATATTAATTACTTCCTTTAAACAAATTCCGAATTCAGATATTAGGCAAATTTTATGCTAAAACGAATGCATTTTCGAGTTCCCGAGCATTCGCACTACGTTTCTTTAAAACCAACTTTAGCCACTAAGAAAAGAAAAGTACGTTATAGCGGGAAATTCCCCGATAAAAGTCGCATACGTTAATAATGTATATTCTTGTGTAGCAATACTAAAAATATATGTATGTATAGAATGTACTCCCTTATTGAGTCACGTTATGGTTTAATGATTTCCGGATATAATGGTTAAATTCTGTCGGTCCCTTGAACATCACCATAAAAGGATTCTACTGTACGTATAGGTGAGGTATAGGATTTCATCCAAACTTCGATGAAACTTTAGTTCTTCTTGTCGAAGTCACATTTCGTCCGACTTCCGATAATACGAACTACGGTTTAAACGAGCAAATTTTGACGTCCCTCGAGATTCGTCTATAACTTTCTCTGTTATACATGCGGGTTAATATATACAGGGTACCCCCAGACCTGGAAAACCTGGAAAGGTCAGGCATAAGTCAGGGAAGAATGGCCTACTTTGAAAAAGCCAGGGAATTTCAACGTAGTCATGTTATTGCGATCCAAAATTAATGCTTCTACATGGTTAGCTCAGGGCCCATTTTTCGAGGTCAAAATATAAAAAAAATTCCCACGTTTTCAGAAGACAAAATTGCCAAATTTCCCACGATTTCCGAGCACAAATATGTACAATTATCCAGGTTTTCCGAGTACAAATTTGCAAATTTCCCAAAATTTTCTACATTTTTCGAATACAAAATTGTCAAATTTTCAAAAAATTTTCATGGAAATTTTTTTTTTAATTTTTCACATTTTTCTATGTCAATTTTAAAAAGTGTCATTAGTAAATATTGAAAAATATTTTCCTGTGTCGATTGTGCAAAACTTGTAAATTTTTGATATTGTCATTGGCCAGGGAATTTATCTAAAACTTGGAAAAGTCAGGAAATTGAAAATGAAATTTCTGGGGGGGACCCCGATATACTGTATATATAGCTTTCGGGGATCTATACGCTATGAACTTTATGACGCAGAATTAATCGCGAATGGCCCGTTAGCGATGCAAATTTGTTTCATCGCTAATATTCATTATCTAGTGAGTATATTTTCAAGTGTTCGACAGTCGGAGCGCCGACACCAGTTCATAAGCTCGATAAAACGGATATTTTATCGCGTTGCGAAGCATTCAATAAGCACGATGTGTTCAATGCTCGAGTCGAAAGTGTAAGTCTTCGATGTCCCCGTTGCCACGGCAACGTCTCTAATGGGCCGTTTAGGAACCCTAATTTCGGTCAGATAATGTGCATAATGCATCGAGGGCATGCATGCCGTTTTGCATAGGCCAAAGGAGAACAATTCACGATTGGTTAATTGCTCCCATATTTACTTAATAATTCAGGTCCTTTAAGTTGTTGTTGGGCGTATGTCACGAATTGAAATCACAATTCAGCACGTTTTCAACAACATTTGTTTTTACGAGCTATTTTAGGTCCATCTCTAACTTCGACCTTGACCATCCCTTTAGCCCTTAATTGCTTTTTCTCCCAACCAATGAAAAGCGTATAAGCTTCGGCTCATGCAAGTATATTCTACTACATGTGCAAAAGTTTCGACTATACAGTACTGAGTACCTGAATGTACACATGCCACCAAACGAAAACTAAAAACCACTAACCCCAAACTTTCAACGTGAACTAGTTACTATAAAAAATTAATACAAACTAGTTTTGCAAAACCTACGCGTACACACTGCAACAAACCATATTGACGAAACTGAGCAGACGACAGAGAAAACACGATAGATACGATATGCTGTCGTCTGGAGTATCATCGATATTGTGCAGACGAATATATATCACTATACCTTTCGTATTTCTGAAATGCGATATAATTTAAATTTAATGTATGAAGCAAATGAAATCATAATTCATTCTTTCAATATTGCGGGTAAAAGAAACGAATCAAAAATTTTCATTTCCATCATTTATAGAACAAAAATCGTTCATGATAGATTTATGATAGAATTAATGTATATAATTTCGTAATAAATTTAGAATTTAATGAATGAAATAATAGATATCATAATTCATTTATTCAATCAAAAAGGTACAAAAAATCATTTAAAACTTAAAGAAGAAATTGGAAATATGAAAAGAAAAGTACGTTATAATGGGGAATTCCCCGATAAAAGTCGCAGCAATAATAATAATTAAACACATTTGCGCGTTACATTTTCGTAATTTGAAAGTTTATTAAACCGCCCAAGCATTTGAAAGCCGCGATAAATTTGCATTTCGAACTTTATTGATACGAAATTCAGGAAGTTTCTAAAAATATTAAATAGCCAACGTGCCATCCATACGTAAATTCATAATTATTTTATTTTCGTGTCTGTTTGGACAAACACTTCCATTGTGTATTAAATTAAGCCAAATCATCCTTTTGTTCTCGGCCTGATATTCGTTTCCGGTACCCGAATAATGGCAATAATAATTGATATATTCCGTGTATCAATTCAATGCCTGACCTAAATTGCCAACAGAACTTCGAGGATGCTGCGATTATTATTGCGGTCATTATCTCGCCCGTCGTTATAATCATAATTTTAGAATTTAATCTGTTTTCGGATAATTGTTTATTGCGTGAGGGCGCAATTTGGACCACATGCATGCAAATTTTTTTAATGGGTCGCAACGTTGCGAATATGGTCGGTAGAGTGATTTTTTCGTGTCCGAATAAACACGAAAGATTCATTAATAATGATACCTGATAATGGATGGACAAACGCGTATCCGATGAAATTGGTTTCGAAACACGCTAGCCTAATTAGACCTACTTAATTAAGCCGGGGACTTCACGGCCTTCTGATGAATACAAAAAGTAAGACGAATTAAAAATCGATTTTGGAGTGATGTTTATGAATCAAGCATCACTTCCACCGATGCGTTTCGTGGGAAGTTGACATCTCCTCCTGGTGGTGGTTGTGTGAAATTGTCGATTTATGAGCGATGCATGTGTCGTCTTTGGTTAAAAATAAAAGTACGTACCGTATGTACGTGCACAAAGGAGGAAACATCGAGGAACTTCGTTTTGACCAATTGTTGCCATTTGTTTCTGGGAACATAAACTAAGTAAATTAGGCTACGTAAAGTCCGTCACACATGGGGAAAGTTATATCTAGAAACTTGGCAAGTTAAAGCGTGTCCGAAATGTCAAGCGCATATTTTTGAGCATTTTACTTCATTTATGTTTTTATAATTGACAAATTAAAACATTTCATTTCTCGTAATTCACATTCTAAAAAACAGAACTTTTTGAACATGCCTTATTTCCAAATATAACTTTCTTCGTGTATGGCCGGCTTAATTACAAATTTGTGGGAAACTTTTCAGCTTTTTCCATCAGCACAACACTATTTTAGTTGAATAAACTGTTTTGAAATTAATTTTATTCAGTTGAATGTTATCCAATTCTTGAATCTTGTTCAGAAAATGCAGGACACCACACTGGGCACACCACAGTGCCCGAGCTAGGAAAAGCTACTGTACCTCCACAGTGGAGGAAATATAGAGGAGTAACATTTTGTCAATACTTTTTGTCAGTTGTTTCTGGAAACATAAACTTACACTGTATGTAAATAATTTAGGTAACAAGTTATCAAAACATAAACTTATGTAAATAATTTAGGTAACAACTTATCAAAACATAAACTAATGTAAATAATTTAGGTAACAATTTATGTAAGCAATATATGGAAACAACTGGTTGCAATTAGCAACCACAAGTAACTCTAAAGCCGGCCATGGCATAGACGAGGAAATTAGTTACTGTATATCTGAAAATATGGCATGTTCACAAAGTTCTGTTTTTTTTAATGTGAATGATGAGAAATTTAATATTTTAAATTTGTCAATTATAAAAACCTAAATTAAAATTAAGTCTAATAACTTTCAATTTGAATTTTTTTTTTCAAAGCCATGGTATGGTAAAATCACAGAATACCTAATACAAGTAGGTGCACTCGCCACTTTTTTGGGTGCCAAAAACACCGCAGCGCCGCTCTGTCGGTTTAAGTGATCACTAAGATGAAGCCACGCCCATCTTAACCCATGAAACCAAAGAACACAGGTGAGTTGACACGTTACCAACAGGGCGGCGCTGCAGTGTTTTCGCACCAAAACATCAAATTACCGACACGGAGTGCACCTACTTGTATTAGTATACTGTGGTAAAATGCTCAGAAATATGCGCTTGACTTTAGGGACACGCCTAAAATTGCCAAGTTTCCAGATAATGTATAACTTTCCTCGTGTATGGCCAGCTTAAAGGGGACTGACTACACGATCAGTAATACTTAAATCAGGTATACTGTCAATACCTCCAAAAATGTTGTTGCAGTCACGTTCAATACATTCCCACCTTACACGATCAGTTTAATTGACAATATTTTGCTTTATTGGCGCCAAATTCTCCGCTATCAGTAATCGTGATCATTCTGCGCATACGCGCGCACATTGTGGCGCAATTTGGAAATGCTATGCCTACATCTTCAATACTGATGACAAGCATATTAGGGGAGTGCACACGAGAGAGAACATTGTCAATCTCTTTTGAGATTGACAATTCTTTTGCGATTTTCGTGTAGGGTGAAAAAATGTGGATTGATGGCCAGTATTGATAAAATCCGGATTTTGGAATCAATACTGGGGCGTGGTTTGGCAATTGTGGGTGGTTTTAAGCATACTGTCAATATTATTGTAGATATTGATGGATATTGATTGCACTTGCATCAGTAATCCTATCATTAGTATTTATAGTGTAGGTGGCGCACCTCAATATATGCCTTATTGAACATGTAGGCTTACCATTCTGAATCTGAATTAGTAGCATACCCTTTGAAACGGGTGCCTCCCTAAGGAGGCGCTACATTGTTTTCACCCTTTGCGATCCTACTTCCCTTTGATATACTCCATAGTATTCATACTCACCTGGGTGTCTTGCCATTGCATCGATTTGGCTTTTTCATTTTCTTTTCCTTTAATCTTGTAGCACCCCAACAGTAGTCGCTTAGCAGCCAAACTGTATTCAGTTTATGGTCACCCTTCCCCACAAACCTTAGCCACTCCTCGGGTGAAGCACCTTCCATACCAGCCCTAAGATTAGCTAGTGCAGTGCATGTGAAGAATAAGTGTGGGATATCTTCCACACCACCCCTGCATAGACCACAGTTTTAATTAACCTTGTTAATCTTCGCCATGTGCTTATTAGTCGCCAGGGAGCCCACCCTTGCCCTAAACAGCAAGGCACTGCAATAGGAATTGTCATGCAAAGACTCCTGAATGATTTTTTCTTTGATCATGTACTGTATATTGACATGGTACTTTTGCTGGATTTTCGAGCTGTTGTCCATACCGAGTTTTCCCAAACATTAACCAGTTTACTGATCATTGTGTCTCATTGGCTCTAACTTGAACCGTATTTCCAAATTGCGCCACTATGAGCGCACGCGCGAGCAGAATGTTTGCGATTAAGTCTTCGTGTTTTTACTGACAGTGGAGAATTGAGTGCTACGGAAGCAAAATATTGTCAATTAAATTGATCGTATAAGGTGGGAATGTATTGAACGTGATTGATGGAACGTTTTTGAAGGTATTGACAATATCATTGATTTAAATATTAGGGAGATTTAGCAGTAGCGTGAGAAATAACGTACGTGCGACGTTATTTGTTTAGCGTGGTCAATAGCGTTGAATGCAGTTCGTCCCGTTTAGCAGATGGG
>JAQGAO010005082.1:0-14090 GCA_034697705.1 Ommatoiulus sabulosus
CATACGAAAATTCAATGAGACTAATGGGATTAATGGGTCCCATTAAAGTCTGTGTGAGACAAGTAATGGGTTTCTATATAAATAGGGATTTTTGTATTGAAACGCAAAAGAAAAATATATCCGTACTCTAAATGGTATTTAGAATTACTTTTCGCCTCCTATTTATAGTATAAAACGCAATGGAATCATCCATTGTTTTGTTTGCTTTGGTCCTTATACGTGTCTCTGGGTTCTCGTTTCATTTCATTGCTATTACTATTCAGCCAAATTACATTTCTTTAGTGCCATCTATAGCCAGTGAAACCACAAAAAGACTTATTATGATTCAGTGTACTTGTACCCTTTGTGAACTTCCACTTTGGCACCATTTTATTTTAGTGAAATTTTACGCGTTTACAGCGGATAAATGGCTCCAAAATCTCAAACCATACAACAATACCGCATCTTTGGACGCCATTTTGTTATAGCTTTGCCTGTTGAGCATCGTTCACCATAGATGGCGCTGAGATTTTTCCAAAGGGTTATCGATGCAATTGGAAATCTGTTCACGTGATTCGAAAGGATTCCTTCTTTTTGTTTCAAACCGAGCATCTTTCTCCCTCCCCCTCCTTCCTTTTTCTTCATTTGCAGCACATCCTCCTCAATCACTGCGCACTTTAAGGGTTCTCCCCTCTACTTCTTCTCCTTATAATAATATACATAGTGCGCGCTATACGCGTATTTCTTCGTCGTAATCTCTTTTTTTTTTGGTATAAAAGTGGAAAGAAGCACGAGTATGCCTAAAAGCTCACCGAGGCAGCAAACGAAGCCCCGAGTTGCGTTTCGACGACGGAAAAGAGCACGCAGTCAAATCGATCTCAGTTGCCGTGGCGACACTTCCGGTGGCGGCTCGCGCTGCCCGGGGCATCTCAACACGGAGCGAGAGAGCAGCCAAAAGTTAAACGCGATCTACTTCTAATTACAGATAAAACCTAATATGTCCATTACGCGCCGCCGAACAGCGACGGCAGCGCCACCGAAAAGAGGCACGCGTCATGACGCGCGCCGTGTTGTTGGACGAACGTCACCTTGCCTCAAACTTCGACCTAGCAAAGCCGCTTGCCTCTCTTTGCGTCAATAAGTGACAGAAGACTCATGCCTCTCCATGAACCAAGAACCAATCAGAGACGCGTGCATCTTCTAGTCAAGAGGCACGCAGAGACGCATACATCTCCTCGCAACAAACTCCGCGTTTCTGATTGCCCCTGATGTTCGTCAAACAAGCAGGACAGGCGTGCTTGCAGGCATTGCCGCATATCAGGGACAGCTCATTGCCCCTGAAGATGAGCAACCACGCATGGAGCTAATGCATGCAGTGATTGCCGATGTCAGGGGTAAACATTCATTAAAACTGCTTTCTGTGATCAGATTTAAATTTCCATCTATGAATTCGTCGGAGCATAGTTCTAATTTAATTTTAAAAAGTATATTCCAACTATTAACTGGATGCACCAGACATGGCGTACCACAATATGTTGAGAAAGTACATACATTTCTTCAAGCATCGATCGCAGAAATACCGACATTTGCAAACAAATATATTTTGCAAACGATTTTTACCTCAAATCAAATCATGCATTCTTATACAACATTTTTTTTAAACAAAACACAATAATTAAGAAGTACAGTGTGGAAAAAAATGATATTTTTGTTTCGATTCGCGTTCTACATGTATTTTTACCAAATTTCATTAACTTTCAGATTGTCCCTTGAGCAATTTGGACACGCGCAACATAAACGAGAAAATTTCATTTCTTGAAAACACTTCATTTCGTAAAGCCGGCCATGCATGAGGAAAGTTATATCTGGAAACTTGCAATTTTTGGCGTGTCCGAAGCATTTCTGAGCATTTTATTAACCATGGCTTTTAAAAGGCGTTTAAAAAATGTATGTTTTTATAATTGACAAATTAAAACATTTCCTTTCTCGTAATTCACATTCTAGAAAACAGAACTAATGGAACATGCCGCATTTCCAGATATAACTTTCCTCGTGTATGACCGGCTTAAGACAGGCATATTTCGATGTTTTTACCACTGTTGGTACGTGGTTAGATTCGCGTGGTTCTAACTGCGATATTTAATAGCCTATTAGGCTAGATTGAATTTGAAGCTACAGGGTCGACCATCATCGACTGACCATTGTCCATTTCGATTGAAGTGGCCAAGTACGCGCGTGCGGCTGATTGAGGACGCATGCATCACGTGGCGATTAATCCGCGAAGCTTTTAAGAACATGGTTTCAAGTGGAAAGCTTTCTCGGACGCTATAAATAGTGTCCCAAGGCCGAAGCGCCGTTCGTCTCGTCCTCTCCGTCCGAAGACGACGAGTGCAAATAGAAGCGTGATTTGGAGAGCAATACAAATGGCACGCGACCCAACCAACACGAATGGAGTGCTCGAGTGCAAAACGAAAGAAATGAATCGTACACAATGGCCGAAACGGTCTATTTATAGATCCCACGCACGGGTTCATCGTGAGGACCCTACAAAACCCGAGTGCCTGATGAAGCATCAACAAATGAGTGAAAAACTAAGCATTTTTGCTCCGAACGTTATAAATATCTGAAATGCGTTTTTTTCCCCTCGAAACGTCTTTTTCGTAAAGAACGTTTTGCAGTGGAACCTCATTAAGAAGAACTCGCTTAATACGAATTTCGGATAGTACGAACTCGTTTCCAGTCCCCGTCCTATGGTATATGGACGAATAAAATCCGAATTCGGATAATACGTATTTTCGGTAAAAACGAATGAATTTCCGAGTTACCGAGCATTCGCGTGATGTCGCGTTAAAACGAACTTTAGATAATATGAAAAAAGGTGCGTTATGTCGAGAAATACCCTGATAAAATTTAAGCACATTTCCATACATATACGGTACGTGAGGTAGGATTTCATCCAAACTTCGATGGAAATTTAGTCCTTATTGTTAAGGCCAACCTTTCCACATGTATTTTTTTTTAATTTCAATGTTTAGAATTTTTCATATTATTCACAAAAACTTAGGAAACATCTCGTATATTTTGAATCACGTTCATAGTTGCGAATTTATAATGAAAGAAACGTTCTTAACTTCTAAGGCATTATATACCGTTTCCAACAAGAATTTTAATTTTGATCCGGTCGCCTTAAACGCCATCATCGTTTCCACTCGGCTATACGAGATTGCTAATAGACGTACGAGTCGAGGAAATCCCTTTTTTTGTCTCGTTTTTGCGAAATGCGTTTATATTTGGTGCTTGGAAACCTCGTCTCTATACGTGCTGCATCGTGAGCGTTGGAAGCTCGCGTTGCAATTGCGGGTTTTGTGAGTTTGGTGCAAAAAGATTGAAAAGAGGAAACTTGGAGGAAGGAAGGAAGGAAGGAAGGAAAAGTTGTGTTTTTCCGGCTTCCGTGCGCCAAAGCACACTTTTGCACGTCCTCACGGGAACAACAGCGCGGCGCCGGCGCGATTCAACGAGACGGCGGCTATATTAAACCAGATATACCACTCGGAGAAAATAGAATAGGCGAAATCCTAACCGAAAAATAAAGATGAATACACAATACGAACTAGAAGTGTCCTAGACAGAGGAGGCGTGCGCAGACGCGCCAATTAAAATAAGAATCTTTTTGTTCATTTTTAAACACGACTATAACGTCGGCATAGTTTTTTTTTCAATGTCGATGTTTAGAATTACAAACCACGAAGCATTATCAGAAATAATCCCCTTGAAATATTTGAGGCAAGAATACTTAGAATGCTTCAAATTTATTTCAAACCTCAAAGCAGGTTTTCCTGCACGCAGCATTGTAAGCATTGCCATTAAAAAAATTGCTCGTAGATTACAAAATTCGCTAAATATACATGTACTAGCTGGAAGGCCCCGACATTGCCCGGGCTGTACTTGTACATTTTGTCACGCGTATGATTCATTTCACTACAAACGCTTATATTCACGAGTTTTCAACTTGAGCAAATACTACTTCATCTTTTGATTTTAAACTCTGCAGTTGGGTGGCGAGTCGATAGACGTCGATTGAGAATTATTTAGGTTTATTTGAAAAGTTGCATCGAGCTCGGCACGTAACAACGTTATACGTATGGTATAGATAACTTGCATGTGACGTCACGAAGCTCATTGGCGTGGCTAATGTGGCTCGATTTACATTGTGGGCGTATTGTGGGTTACATGAATCTGAGAATCGTGGCTCTTATTCTAAAAACTAAGAAAATGCCACACTAGATAATATCACTTACCCATGAATATATTTTTATCCGAAATTAGATATTTTGATGTTGTTTTGCCACTACAAATCAAAAATTGTACGAATTTTCTCGTTTATTTCTAATTAAATGATTAAATAAAGGAATAATGCAAAATGATATATGGTACGAATGCGCCTACTCGTCTGCACGTGCTATTTATCTATAGCGAAGGTAATCATTTTTGCCACAGTCAAATTATGAAGTACCCCAACATGTCTGATCTAGGCGGAGCCAGTACGCGTCGTCTGCTTGTGAAAGTCTAACTATGTACAGTTTGTATACTAACCCAGGTTGGGTATAAGCGTTTATTTGTAAACCTTCCCATGCCTTTTCATGCTTTGAATAAAATTTTTATTATTATTATTATTATTATTATTATAAGTTCACGGATAGAAACCACGATAAACCCCACAAAACAGTGACTAACGAAATTATTAAAAAAAAAAATCCTTCGTTAGAGTGCGAGCACAAAGAAAGCTTAGTCGGACTGAGCTCATAACAAGCGCTGATAAGTACGGAAGTCCAGAGGGGCCACGAAAGAAAAACATGACGAGTTTGACATCACGCATCCATTATAAGATGGCAATTTTTTCGTTTTTTTTTCTTTCGTGGCCCCTCTAGACTTCCGTACTTATAAGCGCTTGTTGTAAGCTCGGCCCGACTAAGCTTTCTTTGTGCTCGCCCCCATAAGCATCAACTTCATTTTTTCGGAAATATTTTCATTCGAAACGATCTCATGCAGGGAGGCCCGGACAAAAGCCTTTAACTCATGCATCGAAAAAGGGACAAGGTCTTGCGTTTTCTCGTCGGATGCATGTGCCCTAAAAGCTCCTCCCCCTCGCCCTCATTGGTCCGTCGGCCATCGATCCGCGCCATTCCCATTGGCCCATCGCCAAAGCCGGAGCGGGATGCTGGATCGGAATTGGCGGGACGGAAGCGGGCACGAGGGGGGAAAGAAAGATGCGCGCGTTCACACCGACTGCGCCAACAATTAAGAGTCGCGTCCGAACGGCTCTGGATGTGCACTTTGCATTCGCACTTTTCAAAAAACTAGTCTTTTCCAACTCAAAACTTTTTCCCACTTCGGGATTTTATCTGTCGCGAGTCGAGAGGGCGCGGGTGATGGTCAACGGTTAATCGCCGAGAGAACTGACCGGCAGGTTCGAACCGATATAATCCACTCGGAAATAAGACCTTTTTTTTCGGAAACGCGGTGCGGAAGGAAAAGCAGTTGACGAACGACGGAAATCCGTCGAAAAAAAAAATCGAGCGGAGAAACAAACGGAAAATTTGCCCGTTCGCATTAGTGCGTCGAAATCGACGACGGCGACGCCACCCATTGGCACGTCGAGCGCGGCCACCTGTGGATCGGCGCCACGTCCGAAATCCGTGAAACCCTGGATGAGCGCTTGACCTGTCCAAGAACGATGCCCGGCGATACTTGGGTCAGCCATGGGTCTGCCCATCGCGGCTCGTCCGTTGTCGGAATAAGGACATTTGAAAACGTATAGGATTTTCCACGCCTTTTCAAACTTTTTGAATTTTAAATATACGAGTATATCAACGCCATTCTGAAACGCAACGTTCAATTCGGCATCATGAAGCAGTCGACGCCGGATTATCTGTCGCGTAGCGTGCCAGGAAGCATCGCGAACTTTTCGATGTTATTCGCCGGTAATGTATTCTTTTTATCTAATTTTGTCTAGAATTTATTTCTGTAATTTTGTCAAAGTATTTCGGTTAAACTACGCGCAACGACAAATTGACCGTGGGGGGAACACGAGTCTTTTTCGATCAAATATTGGAGATGCGATGCAATTATTGCCCATGGAATTTCTTTTTCTTTTCTTGAGGCCTCCTTAACAGGATGGTCATCATTTAGTACAATTGTTACTTTTATCACTATTATTATTATTATTATTATTATTAGCATTATTTTTTCATGTATCAATCTTTAAATAATGTAATATTACTCGTAAAATAAAATTACTACTACTAATAGATGCGACTCGGGCCATAAATTGGCGCATTTTCGGTAAATATTTGTACAAATTATTGATACAGATATATATATATATATATTGTAGCGTGAGGTAAATTTGTGCCGATTGGAATAATTAAATTATCCTTTATAGAAACGGAACGGGTGAAATCGTGTACCTAAACTCGCCGTTTTTTTTAGAATTTGTGGGAATTCATCCGAGCTAACTTCGAGTTTACGCGTAAAAAACTTTTCACTCGCGTTGATTAGCTTTACTGCTAAAAGTGCCAATTTTTGTAAAAAAAAAATTACAAAAAAAAAAAACAATGCATAAATTAAAAATCAAAAAGGTCGATCGTATATACCACAAAGTCTCGAGAGTTGAAAAGGATCGTTTTCCTTCTTTGTAAATGTAACAGTAGAAACGTACATGAGTACCTAATTCAAATTTGGTGTCTTAACTGAAAAGATGCACTATTTCTTCAATGAAGTAAGACAATTGCTCCTTAACGAGAGTTTTGTTGCGCTACCCTAAAAGCTACCCCTGAAGTGTGTTTACGCGGTATAGCGTGCCTGCCTTACGAGTCGAGCAATTTCTTATTATGCAAATATCTTTGCACAAATGTCCCGAATGTAATAATCAATTTCCGAGAGAGTAATGGACAAGATGAAGACGTGTAAAAAAATTAATTGGTCGTGCAATCATGCATGATAGTTTTACATGTATGAGCTATGCCTGACCCAAACATTGCGGAATTCTTCGAATAGTATTATGAGAAAGGTCGAGTAATCTTATTAAAATATTTCGTTTTCTTTTACAGAACCAACTTACAAATCGGCATGGGGTGCACACACAGCGAGCCAAAATCAAGGTAAAATCATTTGTACGTGAGCACGGTGTTACCTTTTCTTAATTCGGGAAAGGCTATGCGTGAAATGAATACATGTTTATTTCTTAAAAAACAAGGGGACCGAGTGCTTAAGGTAGCATGGATCGTTGGAATCAATTACCACATCTTCAAGTGGTAGGCCTAGTTGTATAATTCCAACCAGATGCACCTTTTTTCACTACCAAATTTCTTTAAAAAATTTCGGTAGTGAAAATATAATTTTAAACATCTACGAAAATTATGTACATTTGACACGTATGCTACCAAAGTACATGTATGTGCGTGTTAAGTACGGACGTACATGTACACGTATTCAATTTAAAAACAAAGTTATGATAGAATTAGAAACTTGGTAAGGCAATTGTAAATGTGATTTTTTTGTATTAATTTACTTAAGTTTCATCGAATTCCTTTACTTACGTTTCCTATATATTCATCTTCTTGATCGAGATGAGAAAGAAAACACAGATAACTACATCTTACTCCTGAGACGTTGATATTCCGAAAAATCAGGGGAAAAAATCCGAAAATACTCGCAGTAGATATCGCGTTTGCATCGCTAATGAATCGGATTCAAAAATTAAAATCGATGGATTATCCAGGTGCACCATGCACTATTCGATGCATTGCAGGGGGAACGATTTTTAGAATTTGAACCAAAGATTTTCTACAGGATTTTTAACGAAATTCAAACGAAGCTAGGCGATAATTAAATGATTCGGTGCGAATTGGGAGAGGTTCCACCGTGCGAAAATTGCCCCGACCCCCTAAACGCTTCACCCTCGGCCGCGTTAAAACGGTGCAAATTCGCCAGTTTTATCTCTGCATAAAGATTAAGCCTCATGCGTTTGCACGTGACTTCCGACGAGGCTTCGTTTTACGCTCGCGTAAGCGTAAACATTCGGGCGCGCTAACTATAGGGTGGAATAGACCGAAAGCAAAGGCACGCTTCGAGGATTAACCCTCCTCCTCTCCTCCCTCCCCAAAGGCAAGCGAGTTATGCGGGCGACCCCTAACCTATCCAAAAATCAACGGACTATATAAACGCATCATTGAAGATCAGACGATATAAAGTATAGTGTTCGCAGTTTTTGATAAACTGGAAATCGTGCGATGAGTCAAAATTTTCATTTATTTGGTTTGATTTTCTTATTGTTTTCAAAAATTGTCTTATTTTGAAGATTCATAGAATTTGTTTTCACTATTAATGATGTTACTACACTATTAAGTTATTTCGGAACAAGTTTTTTTTTAAAAAAATACGTTAAAATTCGTAACCGCCGCTGGCTGTGAGTGGTGCTGCTTACCATTCAAAGCTTAAAACTTTATACATGTAAATTCAGTATATGGTAAATTTGACGACCAATTTGCAATTGGAATTAGAAGGTATTGAGAAAGAACCAGCACATCATTTGCATTCGGAATAAGCCACCAGGTGGAGGGTCGATCGGTGGCGGATGAAAACACAACATTAATATGTATTAATTCTGGAATTTCTCTCCTATTATACAAACTATGTATTTCTATGTTTTCGGACTGTATTGTGACTGTATTCTGGGGTAGATGTAAGTGATGTCTTTACATCCCTTCTATGCCTTTTCCCAAATTGGAATAAAGCTATTATATTATTATTATATTAATTCATGTAAATTTTACGACCTCAGGAATTTCTAGTTTTATCCGTTTAGGAACAAATTAGAAAACATTCAATGGAGATCGTTTTCACGAGTTTATCCTTACATCTTTTGGGATTTTAGTTTCTTAAGGGCCGGTTGCACCAACTTAAGTTAAAATCTGAGGTTTACTAACCTCGAGTTAAATTTTAGACTCCAGGCTAACCTTCGGGTTAGATGTTTGTGTTGCACCAATTATCTTTTGATGAAATATCCCCAGGGTTATGAAACCCATGTTTAACCTGCTGAAACCAAAATGGAGGATGGAAGAGAACTAACTTTGACCAATGCTGCCATATTGCGCATCCTGGCTTCACCTGTCTATGTGACCAGGTGGTGTGGCATGCACAATTCCCTAGTTTCATCAGATTCATCTGTAGGGTCCGCCATGTTGTTTTTCCAAATAACCCGAGGTTAACCCTGCTAATGATTGGGTTAATTAACCTTTCCCTTCATTTCTCCCCTAACCCGTGGGTTCACTATAGGTTATTCTTAACCTCTATTAGTGAAACTGGCCCTAAGGACCGCGGTAATTCTGACAGACTGACACGTTTCTCAAGCTTTGCACGTGAATTTTTCAATGTTCGAACAAAATGTTGCCAACAAATTTCAAATACGTACAACCTCGGAAAGCTGCTGCATCCATGAAGTACTTTTTTCGGGTATTTATTCCGCGCCATCTAGTGCGAGTAAGTGAAGGCTAAAGAAGGCACATGCGTCGGTCAGGTCAAAATCAGTGTATAAAAATGGCTACGTTGTTCATCCTTTTCGCCTAGATCTATCGATGGCCCTAGCAGTGGGCCAGATCTAATTACGGTGAATAGTTTTGTCGGTGTTAGTCCGCGAGACGCACGGAGCGATTCACTTAGGACGTTACGACGCTCCTGTCTACGCCATAACCTGATTGCTCCCCTAAATAAACACAATTGGAATGCAACCGGTGTGAAATCAGCTTTCGCGTTCAATCCTGCAGATGAAATCACAGCACGCCGGGCATAGGCTTAGCCCAGCACGCCGTATATTTAAGCCTATTTAGTCCTAAAGGGGAGGGGGTATGGTGCAAACGCACCCAGGGGGAAATACATAATCTTTTTACTTTTACATCCTTAAGCTGACCACGCGCAAAGCCAATTGCAACTTGTGCATATTACGTCTATTTGTCACTAGATGAAATAGCCACTGCATCAACGGTCATTGACGATGCCCTTCCCTCAATCTTCTTATGCCTTCGTTAGCATAACTATAACTGGCTTACAACGTAGCAGAACGTGCCAGCAAAATATGTAAATATAGCGAAATAAGCAAGCCTAACAGTTTCTTCAAATTGACGCGTGTGGCACGTAGCAATATAGCTATTCTTAATTTATCCCAAAGAGAAAAACAATAAATTTAAAAATGGATGACGAAATATGCATCTTCAATAACTGAAACGGATTTGAATATTTACTTACCGAAATATGTTGTCTCGATTTACACGCAGTTGCATTGAAATGTGGTGTTTGATGCAGTAACTTCAAGTGTCGATTACCTGTATGTTTGAAATTGTCTTATAAAATGCATTATAAAAACATAACAATTTCACATCGTAGGCCTACATCAACATGTTTTTTTTTTTTTAAAAAATCTAATACTTATGTAGCTAGGTGAACGCATATACAGCCGGCCATACACGGGAAAAGTTCCTATGGCTTTTAAAAAGGAAAATTTTAAACTGAAAGTAATTAGACTTCATTTATGTTTTTATAATTAACAAATTAAAACATTTCATTTCTCGTAATTCACATTCTAAAAAAACAGAACTTTTTGAACATGCCATATTTCCAGATATGCGAGCTGGTTTACAGTCCTGCACATGCATCCCCTGTATGTTGGCAATCACTGCTAACAGCGTTGACTGTAGTGGTTGCCTGTCATTATCATATCAATGTTTACATCAGTTTTATCAAACCTGTTCACATGTGGCCTTTGATGGAGTTGACTTTATTGTGGACTGAAGCATAGCCTCGCATCAGTTTAGGCCTATCATGTTTTTAAAAATTGCGTTGATTGCCTGTATTTTTAACAACTTCGCCTTTTTAACCTTTACTTTCAAAAGATCCAAACCATATCGCATCCGTATTTAATTCCCAAATTTCAGTCTTTTAAATCTGAACCTGTAATGTCAATTTTTTCCCCATAAATAACATAATAGAAAAGAATCTCAAAAACTACAAATGCGCGTCACATCTAACTCGCATGCATGACATCATCTCAATCATGATTAAAATATGAATGGGATGAGGTGGCGCTGCCGTCCGCCCTAAATCGTCATTAAGGTTCGCGTTATCGTCACGTTCGTGTAGGACACGTGTAAACGAGGTTTCCATACAGGAGCTGCTCCTGCACGCTTCGAATCAAGATCAGTATCAGTAAAACGAAACTATGAAACACGGCGATAGGCGCCTATATCCTAAAGCGTGAAACTTGGATGAAACCCAGGGGGGGGGGGGGGGGGAGGGGGGGGGGGGGGGAGAGGCGGGCCCGCGCGAGTGGAGGAAAAGTTCAGGAGAGCAGAAAATGTGATCAAAGTTTTCGTCTTTGATGTTTATGAGCGATTCATCAATTTCGTACTCGACCTTTTATAACGTCGAAATCAGGAAGGTTAACGATGGCAGCCAGCATATCTAGAGAGGGGAGAGGGTGATTAAGAGAGATACAGTAAAGAAGGCCCTCTATCTGGGTACAGATGGAATTTTCATTGGACTTAACGAGCCTAATGCATATGCAACGAGGGCGCCTCGTATAGAATCGTATCGATTCGATCCACAATATGCACTCAACGTCGACATATTGAATCGAGGGAATAACAATGAAAAGGACCGTTACGAATTAGGCCCATTGGTCAAGCGCTATTATATGACGATATTCGAGCAAAAATGGTAGCACTTTTAAGAACATTTAAATAAATTAACAAATCAGTCTGCATGCAGTTCGTTTTAAATGTGATCCATTGTTTGTCGGGAATTTTCACGAGACAGTTTTAGGTAAAAAAGAAAGTAAATATTTTAAATAAAATCTTTTCCCTATACGTATACATAACGAAGGAAAATAACTAGAAATTGTGAAAATTTTACATTCATGCTTTTTCCAAGGATTCATTTTAAATTTTACAAAACCTCCATCTATAGGGACATACGCCGCAGCATAGAGTATATACTGTACATAAAAATAAGTTTTTACGAACATCGAAATAAATTCACAAATCTGTCTGCAGTTCGTTTTAAGAGTGATCCATTGTTTATCGGAAATTTTTCCAAGACAGTTTTAGGTAAAAAAAAATATTTTAAATAAGATATTTTTGCTATACGTACATAACGAAGGAAAATAACTAGGAATTGTGAAAATTTCACATTCATACATTTTTCAAAGATTCATTTTAAATTTTTTAAAAAAAACTCCATATGTCGCAGCATGGAGTATATATAAAATTAAGTTTTTAATTCATTTAAAATTGACGCGTGGAAAATTTAAAATTGTGAAATTCGCAGTTTCTACTTATTTACCTTCGTTAACTGTAGAAAAAACATTTTATTTGAAAATACTTCGTTTTATGCCTTAAATTCGTCGTAATTCCCAGAGAGAATGAATAATTTGTGGTTAGAATGTATGTCTCTTGAAAACAAAATGTGTGACAAAATGGGAACACACGGAGCTGATAAAAGCCACGTTTTGATTTCCGAATTTGAATTTTCTTTTGCGTTCCATTTTCTAGTGGAAAAAACTTCGTACTTTTGTGTGACAATTTGAGAACGCAATATGTGTTTCCATGTGTTCCCTGCTTTTTAAGTTTGCAATTCTTTTATTTCTCAATTCCAACGGCTTACTTTAAAGCCGCCTTAACAGACAAATAATTTTTCTATCATTTCCTTGCAGGTTACGGACACAACGGCATTTCCGGGATGACCAAGTCATCGATTGACCCTCACGGCCACGCCCACCTGAGACAAGGTGAGCTTCCGCGTTTACACCTCGAGCCGTAATCGACTAATAAAGTCATATGGATTGGGGGGTTGCAATAATGGCGGGTGTAAATGGTCGTTGTTAATGGGTCTCGAGGGGGACATCGAAAATCCCTTCTTCCCAATCATTACGTATGTGGTCAAACAAACTAAAGCTGCTAATAGATTTACGTTTGACGGTGCGAACGGAATTAAGGCTGAAGGGGAAAAGGAGAGAGAAGGGGGAAAAGAGCGTTGTTGCGAAACAAACGCGCTCCCTCGGGGACGCGCAATTTACATCTCGCTTCTTATTCCGTTTTTATTGAAATTCGGCGAACCTCTCGTATTGGGCATCCCGCATACCTGTAATGTTCACGTGAAAACTTACCGAAATAGTGCAGGATATTCAGATTTTTTTTAAATTTTCCCCTCAATTCGTTCCGGTTATGAACGTGTATACGTTTATTGGATTTAATTCATAAACGTTAAATGAACAATTGAAGACGTTTCCTGACAGATATTGAAAATTCATGCAGTTATTAAAACGAAAACATCTTCAAATATGCAATGTTTGATGTTGAGATTCGAACATCCGAGTTCGCCAGCGTTATTAGTTCACCGCCTTTAATTTTGCTCGAAAATATAATTTAAATAATTTATGACATATTTTAAAGATGCTGTCTTTTCTTTCAAGTATTTGACAACCAAGAAACGGCTATCTCAGGTTGGCGACCCTAAATTTGTAGAGCCTGCATGGTTGCACCAACTAGGTTAAAATATCAGGTTTACTAACTTTGGTATGAAATTTGACTCCAGGTTAACCTTCGGGTTAGATGTTTGTGTTGCCCCAATTAACTCTTGATGAAATATCTCCAGGGTTATGGAACCCATGTTTAACCTGCTGAAACCAAAATGGAGGACAGAAAAGGAACTAACTTTATCAATGCTGCCAGATCGCGCATCCTGGCTTCCCTTGTCTATGAGACCAGGTGGTGTAGCATGCACAATTTTTTAGCTTCATCAGATTAATCTGTAGTGTCCGCCATGTTGGTTTTCCTAATAACCCGAGGTTCACCCTGCCTACTGGCTGGGCTAACCTTTCCATTTTTTCCCCTAACCCGTGCTTGTGCAATACAACGGTACGTGGGTTAACCTAGATTTACACAGTAAGGGCCGGTTGCACCAACCGAGGTAAAAACCTGGGGCTTACTAACCTTGGGTCAAAATTTGCCTCCAGGTTAACCTCCGGGTTAAATGTTTGCGTTGCACCAATTAACTCTCGA
>JAQGAO010005083.1:0-14089 GCA_034697705.1 Ommatoiulus sabulosus
AGAAAATGTGCATGCCCAATCCTTGTAGCGTCCTAGGTCACCAGGCCTAGGATTTGTTGAAATCGAAGCCACAGTGTCAAATAAACGCTGTGGAGGCAAGTTTCGATTTTTAGGATTGTATAACTTTTTATGTGCATGGAGCCAAGTCCCAAGGCTCAAACCACCCACTGTACCAATTCACACTGAGTATTGGAAGCAAAAATTTTCGTTTTGGAACATTACTCTAAATCACTCTATTTTGCTGCTTGGACTTGTGAGTCCACATGTTGTTCAGCTCTAAATAACAACAGGTTTCACAGAAAACCTTCTTGTACTGGATTAATAGTACATTGGCTATTTCACGTTCTGCCTCGGAGAGATGACTTCCTTCGTTATCCCTTAACATTACATCGTGATCTTCTATTTCGGGAGTCGTGACTGCGCTGCAGATTCGATATACGGAGGTAAAGTCTACATGATGAATGGGATGAACAATGTCATCTAGACTGGTCAGTGTCCAAATATTGGATCCATAATCTGACTTCACTCTAGCAGCCTTGAGAAAGTCGCAGCCAAGAATGATTCGTTCAGTCTTATAGGTAGGTATTATCATGAATCGTTTTGGAAATACGCATCCCGATACGGTGATGTCCACCAGAGCGTGGTACGTCTCTAACTCTCTTAATTGCTGGTCAGACATCTGAACATGGCTGAAACTAGACTGCATTTCTGCTTGATTGGCCATTACTAAGCTGCACATTCCGTCTCCTCCTAAGGAAGTATTTGCTCCACTGTCCAGTAGAGCGTGAAAGGACTGTCCGTAAATAGAACAGGAGATGATCATCAATCCTTAGCTGAGATTTTCCCTTATGGCCTCGATGTTATTTATTTTGGCAGGTCTTTCCTTAGAGGTAAAAGGTGTTGTTTTGCGAGCTTTGTTAGCTGGCTGAGCGCATTTCTGTGGACAGGTGTACACTGTGTATCCTCTGGTTCCACAAATGAAACAATATTTGCCTTCATCATCCTCTTTCTTTCCTTTGGCTGGAGTCTCAAATGACACTCTGCCCATATTATTAGGTTGGGACTTGGATTTGGGCGGAAAGGTTTTGTTGTGCATGTGTGATGACTTTTTATCATGTTTTTTATGCTTTGAAGACTGTCTTTTAGGATTTGAATGAGAGGATCTATTCTCAAAAGGATGAGGGCTCGGTTTCAGTTTGCGCTCGTACCGTGCGCGTATTTGATCCCTATCGCCTAGTCCCTGGCCTGGATCAGTTCTAGGCCATTGACCGGAATTGGTGAGTCGATGTTCAACATCTATTGCCTTGTCCCTCAAAGCTCTGACTGTAGTCAGTTTCTTTGTACCAATGTGGACTTGCAATAATGGATGAAGTCCCCCATATAATATGGTCATGTTTAAACTCTCAGAAGGAGTTTCTGACAACAATGCCAGTTGTTGGTTCATCAAGTTTATATAGGATAAAACCGATTGCCCATATCTTTGGCCGGCTTTGGAAGTGGTGGACCAGATTTCGGTGCCATCCACTACTCGGCCAAAGGTAGAGTTGAAAGCTTGTACAGCCTCTGACCAACTCCTGATTGAAGAAGACTGGGTATGCCACCATGTTGGTGTTGCAGTATAAAAATTATTGCTGACAACATTTCTGAGTCAGAGATCTCAAATGTTTTACATAAACATTGGACTGTAGCCATCCAGGTACGATATTCTTCCAGCTTTCCAGTAAATTGAGTGGAATTGCGAAATGCTCGTAACAACTTGTCAGGTCGTAGGCTAGGAGGTGCAACAAAATGCTTGGAAGATTCCGTTTCTGCTTCTTCCACTGTAGCATCGTTTCCTTTGTTGACAGAGCTGGATTCTTGATGATCCGCTGGACTGGATAATTCCTTGTCCTTTTCACTGGTTGTTTGTTTCCTCGGGGATTTTGGAGTTGAGGTGACTATATCATGTTCATTGCTCAAATCCCTGGCATTGGTAATGCCTAATTCTCTTTCGAATTTAGGAAAACTCAAGTTAGTAACATTTTGTTGTAACTTGTTGATAGATTCCTGCAGGTTGTTCAGCGATTGATTTTGATTCACGTAAGCGGTTTTCAAACTCAGAATATCATTGGGATTTGTAACGAGCTGCCCTGATCCTGAAATAGGAATAGTGTTACCACTGGGGAAATAATTGGGTGGAATGCTTGGTGGAGGAGTATCCATAACGATTTCAGTGTGCCTGGGATTGCTAGATGTTGTCGGGTTAGACAGAATAGGGAAATTGACATCATAATTTTCCATTGCAGTAAGAAGATAGTGGTACCAAAGAAGATTTCAAGTGGTTGTTGTTACTAAGAAGTCGTAATCCTTTTCCAGCCTACCGGGTCAATTTTGTAAGGTAAGCTGTAGATTCTAATTTTGTTCTAATAATACTTTTCTAGAGTTTCCAACCTGCAATCCCTAAATATTACGTGATCAGGGCAATACAAGTGTAATGCGAGATTAGATTCAATTTGATTAAGACAATGCTGAAATAAAGATATTGCATTAGTTGTCGAGATTTCAAGAGAGCACAATTTCCCAACAGGCACAATAATCCAATTGACGATATTCCAAATAGACACAATAATCCACGACGCGATTAGCACTGTGTAATCCGGGTGGTATGTTGCTTATGTGAATAGTTATTTAATCCAAACAGGCGTTGCTATCCGGTATTTGACTGGTGTAAGTCTGTCAAATCTTCTGGTGTTGGTTCTGACAGCTGGTAATCCTTTTGATATGTCCAGTTTACAGTGGACACCACCTCCCCCAAAGACGAGCCGAAGGCAGGCGAGGAACGAGGAGGCGGGAAGGCGAAGAATTTGACGTAAAAAAATCAGAGAACAAAGGTGCCAGGCGAAAAGCCGGGGAAGCACCAAAAGGCGGGAACTTTAGAAGGGAGGCGGAAGAAACGAACGCCAACCGGGGCGCAAAAAGGCGCCAAAATGCCAACAAGGCGAAGAACAAAAAGTTCCAAAAGGAGAAAAAAAACCATAACAGAGCAAAAAATGCAAAAAACGGGAGAACAAAAAATGTCCGGAGCCAAAAAGGCACAGAGACTCACAGAGTCACTGGAACGCAGGGCGCCAGGGAAAGGGGCCCACGCGAAAAAAGTTGAAAACAACAAAAAGCAAAAAATGCGTAGAACCAAAAGTTCAAAAGGGAAAAAAAAAATCTAAAAAAAGCAAAAACATGCTGAGAACAAAAAGTTCAGAAGGGAAAAAATCCCAAAAAAAAGCAAAAATATGTCGAGAGCGCGAAAAGCGCAAAGGGTGCCCGGAGACTCGAGGAGTCGCAGGAACGTTGGGCGCCAGTTGAGAGGTGTCACTCGTAGAATGGCACCAGGTTTAAGATAAACCCAAAAGTTTTCGTGGTAAAAAAAGATAATATTGTCCTTATACTTAATCTTTCCTGTTTGCAGGTATCTGGAAGATCATCTGGTCAGGAATCCAAAGGAGACTAGATACGGTATGTGATTTACCATGGTTTATTCAGTTACACAGATAACTGGGACTGGGTCCCTTAATGAGTAGCAGCATATAAGTATAAGGTGTTGACTATGAGACAATCCTTAGAGGATTCTGAGATGGTTACAGTGGTCAGAAACCGAGTGAATAAAAAATGCACTTGAGCACTGGTACAGAAGAAGTGCTCTGAATAGAATCAAAATCTCAAGTAATTCTGAAAATCAGCTTAGTGGATCCTTATATACTAAGGGAAAAGAACCCCACCCAAGTCTCCCCTTTATTGGTTGAAGACAGGTGTGCTACCTGTCTGCCCTTGCTTCACCGCAAGTGCTACGACGCTATACTGCGGCGTAGCAACTGCGGTGCCGCAAGAGGGGGAACATGTAGCATGCTACCAAAGGGGATTTAAAGGTCAATACCCTGACCAAGGGGTGAATGCTCTAAAAGAGAATATGGTGTATGAGCTAATAAGATATCTTAATGCTTTTAATAATATAAAGGAAAAAATAGGCGAAAAATTGAGACACCTCTCAATCTGTACATATAGCATAAGTATTAAGCATGTAGCAAACATGTTTTTTCACGTAAAATATTTAGTGTACAGTATATTATTTTTATATTATTATATGGTATGTATATGTAAAACACATTTTTGTACTCGAAAACACAAATTTGTACTTAAAAACGTAGAAAATTTTCGAATTTGTACTAGAAAAACGTGGAAAATGTGGCAAATTTATACTCAAAAAATGTGGGGGTAATTTTGCAAATTTTTTACTCGAAAAACGTGGGCAATTTTGCAAATTTATACTCGAAAACAGTGGAAAATTTTGCGAATTTATACTCTAAAAACGTGGACAATTTTGTAAAATTGTACTTGAAAAACATGGAAAATTTTGCAAATTTGTATTCAAAAAATGGGCCCTGAGCTAACCATGTTGACTTAATTTTCGATCTCTACAACATCAGCCAGTCTTCCTTAACTTCTTTTAGAATTTTCCAGACAGTGTAACGATGCCCAACACCATCACCACGAGGTTAGGCCCAAGTTAGGGCACAGAAGAATCAGCATCTGAGGTCACCCACAAAAACCGGACCTGAAAGTAGCACACCAAGAAGTACCAGTGGACGACATCTCCAGTACGGGACCCAAACTACCACGGCAAGGATCGCCACCTGATGTCACCACCAGAACCGGACCAATCGGATCTCAGCAAGGCCAAACCAGCAGAGGGCGCGGACATCACTCCAAGGGGTATAAAAGGACGATTCCCAGCAGCAGAAGTCAGTCTAGCCACAGCCACGACTCAAGAGACAAGTCTTCAGACTCTTACTTACCCATTTGTACGAACGTATCTGAAAATAAAGAAATCATTAGCTCCTATGTTATGACTACTTGACAACTCATAACACAGTCGCCTTGGTCACTTAATTATTTTCAGCAAACCTAGGCTTTGCGGCCAACGTCACCGCGACCTCATTCGAGATCCCTCCACCGCGAGGAGAACTCCCATTGAAAGTTCTCCTCCTCCCTGGGATTTTCAAGGTAAACCCCCAGGTTCCTCTTCAAGCGGGCAAAGTTCCTCCGCACCTAACTCTGACCGCGCTCAACTCACCGCGGAATTGGGACCAGGGAGCTCATAACTGGCACCCAACGTTTCAGTCGTACCCACGACCACGATTTATAAACCCGTTGCGGGTTCATCCATCGTCCATGGATCCCTCACAGATCCGGTCTCCGGACCCCACGATACCAGAATCCATGCTAGACGTGTCGGAAACCATGCTCATTCCTCCATCAGGAGCAGCGGCCAACACACCGAGCCAGGTGGCTCCGCTGGAAAGCACACCGCAAGCTAAGTCGAGAGGTCTAGCAACAGCTAGACCCCAACCATAATATCCACCACACTCGGCGGAAGCCATCGCGGCGGAGATCTCAGCCATACGACAGGCAGGTGAGGACTTGACCTGCGGCCATGGGTGACATTTCCCAGTTCACCGCGGCTGTATCAAACTTAACCGCACTGTTAGAAACAGTCAGGCAAGAAGCCAAAACACAAGCGGCCAAAGACCAGCTGCAGCTTACTCAAACAATGGCGGAGGTAGCACAACTACGCACTCTCATCAGTGAACAACCCTCCATCTCATAACAGGAGTCGTCACTCAAGGAGCCATAGAACTCCATCCCCTGACAAATCGCAATGCAGCGGCGATGAACCACCATCTGGGGGGGAGAGCGCCGAGGAAAACACGACGCCAAGACGTGCGTGACCAAACCAATAATCAACCTAACTTGGCGGAGGATGCGGCCAAAGTGGCCAAAGCCGTAGGAAAATTCACGGGCAACAAAAATACATTTGGCGGGTGGAGCAAACACCTATTGGACCACCAGCACTTGAATAAAATTTCAGACGAGTTCTTATTCAATATTCATAGTTACCTCTTGAAAGAGGGTCCCAAGCAATGGTGGGCAACGGCCGCAGCATCAGCAACTACATTTCAGGACGCCATAGCAGCCTTCAAAATGAAGTACTCCAGACCTGAGTCCGACATGACCATCCTAGATAAAGTTGAACGCTTCCAACAGAGGGAAGGTCAACCGGTCATTCAGTTCCTGGCTATTGTCCAGGAACTCTTACAATCCATGGCAGACCCACTGCAGGAGATTCAACAAGTACGCATCATGTTCAATAGCCTACATACGCGGGCCAAAGAACATATGCTACTCAAAAACATCAAGTCTCTCAAGAAACTTTGGAGCGATGTGCTCGAAGCAGAAAGTAGGTTGATCAATGCGAAATCCTGGTCAGAGGCAAAAAACTCGCGGCCAAGATATCCCTAGAACAACCGCAACCAAGATGAAAACACGCGCTCGGACGATAGCCCAGACAACAGGCAAAACCAGCGTCGGGACAATAGAAACAACAACAGAGATTTCAAACCATACCAGCGAAACAACGGGCGTTTCAGGCGAAATGACCGTGGTAGAGATGACAAATCAAAGGATGCGGGCAACAACAAAGACAAAAAAGAGAATTGTTGCCTGGATTGCAAGACGCCAAACTGCACGGAGTTTACGTGTCCAAACCAATGTTGGAGGAAAAAGAAAGATTCCATCTCCGCGTCCCACGTGGACATAGCACTTGAAATACTTGAAATCTCCCAGAATGACCAGGAAACCCTCATTCATCAGGCATGCACTATAGGAGGATCACAATACACAGCCCTGTTCGACTCAGGTGCAAATACCTCCATTGCAGGTGGAACTATATTCCGAGCATTTCTCCAACAAGGCATACCCATGACCAAGGCCAAACGCACCGTGAAACTAGCGGACCATGTACCGAATCAGGAATCAGGATCAAGGAGGGCGCAGCGCCAGTGGCTATTCGAGTCTACTCAGTCGCGCCCAAGCGCAGGGAACAGATGAAAGCCCAAATTGATAAATTGCTAGAAAAAGGGTTCCTTGTTCCATCCAATTCAGAATGGGCAGCCCCATCTTTATTGGTGGCTAAGCATGGCGGCACCACAGACGTCAGGCTGGTCACTGACTTCAGAAAGTTGAATAGCGTCACGATCCCGGATACATACCCTCTCCCTAAAATTGATGATCTACTCTTCAGGATCAAAGGAAAAAAATACATGACGTCTTTTGACCTCACCAGTTGCTACTGGCAGGTACCCATTGACAAGGAATGTCAGAGGTACTTTGCCACAGCCACCCCATTCGGCACATTCTGTTACACAAGAATGCCAATGGGAGCGAGAATCTCGGCCGCGCACTGTCAACGCGTGGTCGAGATGATCCTCACGAACATACCAGGAGTAGTGATAGTTATATATCAAGATGACCTACTCATAGCAAGTGATACACTGGAGGAGCACCTAGACCATGTACAGGCAGTCCTCACCAGACTCATAAACCACAGGTTTGCACTTAAAAGGCAGAAGTGCCACTTTTTCACAAACAGGGTCAAGTTTCTGGGGCACATCATTACATTAGAAGGCATTTCGGCAAACCCAGAGAAGGTTGAGGCCATCCTCAACATGCCATTCCCCAAAGACAAACATCAGGTCATTTCATTCATGGCCTCGTTCAAGTGGTTTTCTAAATTTATTCCACATCTCTCGGACATCGCCGCTTCCATTAATCGTCTTCTTCAAAAGGAGGTGGAGTTCGAGTTCGATGAAGCCTGCCAGAGCGCGTTCAACCACCTCAAGCAGCTTCTATGCACATCCCCGATTTTGGCACAGCCAAATTTCAAAGAATCTTTCCGCATCTACACGGACGCAAGCCAAATCGCTATGGGAGCAGTTTTGGCTCAAGGGAATATAGGCGAAGTACGGATAGTTGAATATGCGTCAAAGACGTTCAACTCCGCGCAAAGGAACTACTCGACCACTGAGAAAGAGGCCCTGGCGGTCATGGGTAGTGGAGAAGTTCCGCAGTTACATCGACGGCCTTCAGGTAGTGGTCCACACAGACCACAGCCCGCTCAGGTGGCTTATGTCCACACCGCAACTGCAAGGTCGCCTCGCACGATGGATCTTTAGGTTCCAGCAATTCGTGTTCTCCATAAAATATATACCAGGGCGGATGAACCACCTGGCAGACATGCTATCACGCCCGTCGGAAATCACAGAGCCCGTGGTTTTGATACAAGCCTTCTGCATTCAGGAGGATGAGGTGGGAGAAGAGGAGTTTTGGGTCATGCAGGACAATGATGAGACTTGCAGACCCATAAAACTCGCTTTGTTGTCAGAGACTGGGGAAGCAGAGATCCAGGCTCGTACCTTCACCCACAGAGATTATCTCATAATCGAGAACATCCTCTATCGTACCATGTTCACCGCGGAAGACGAGGAACCTCGTCTAGTAATTCCGGCAGCAATCAGACAAAAGCTGATCAAACATAACCACGACTCAGCCTCCGCAGGACATCCAGGGGTGGCGGGCACAATGGCTCGCATTCTAGCAAAATACTACTGGCCGAACCTGCGGAAGGATGTCACACGTCATGTCACGCAATGCCAGCAATGTCAGGCTTATAAACCTCAACCCATGTTAACCTCTACCCACATCACCTCACCGCGCATCAGAGAAAGATTCCAGGGCATAGCGGTGGATCTGGTCGGTCCTCTACCACCTTCCACCCGAGGCAACAAGTACATTCTATCAGTATGCGACACAATGTCAGGATAAGTAGAACTATTTGCTAACCCCGACGCGAAGGCGGCTACCATAGCGGAGACCTTGGTCAATGAAGTTTGTTTTCGGTTTGGCACGCCCAAGACAATCATCTGCGATAATGGACCACAATTCAAGTCCACCGCGTTAGCACAAACAGCCAAGCTCTTGGGGTGTGAAGCCCACCACGTGGCCAACTACCATCCACAGGCAAACCCGGTGGAACGCAGACACTGGGAGCTTAAGACTAGATTGGCCATGGCGGTGGGCAATGACCACCGCCGGTGGGAAGAAAAGCTCCCCGCGGTCAGATGGACTCTAAATACGAACAACAACCAATCCATGGGCACGTCGCCCTTTCATGTAACTTTTGCTAGAATGCCACGTTATCCTCTTGACAGCGTGCTTCAATTCTCGGAGCAATGCAGAGATCCTAAGTTTGCAGGGTTATCCCTGACCGACTTCTTGCAAGAGGCGGCCAGTACACTGATCCAAATCAGAGACAACATTGAACGCACCCAGGATCTCCGAAGAACGAAGCACAACGTTGCACCTCTAACAGCCTCTTTCCAAGTTGGCAATCAAGTATGGCTTTGAAACCATACCCTAAGCAACACGGACAAAGGGATCACCGCAAAACTGAATCCTAAACGCATCGGACCCTATCAGATCACAGCCAAAATAGCTCCAACCACCTTCGAGGTCACGGACACCCTGAGACAAAAAGTCCTAGGGTAATTTAATGCTAAAGATATGGCACATCATGTGTTTAAAACAGCAGCAGCAGAGTGCGCCATCGCCTCTCAGGATCCCGCACAAGACGAAAACGACGCACTAGACACCACTGCCGAGAACGAAGACTCGCTGCAACTAGAAGCAGTGGCACCAACACACTCCAGGGCAGGCAGGCCCTACCACCTCCCGCTAAAACTACAGCAAATATAGAAGTCAAGACAATGATCCATACTCAGATGTGGACATAATGGTTGAATACATGGGACTGGATAATTGGCTTTAACTAGCCAGCAAAAAGGCAGGGATTGTCAAAGACAAAGATCACGAACCCACGCCAGACGATAATGAACAACAAGTACTTACGGTACAATACATCGAGACGCCGTGCAAGGAGATTGCTGGGCTAAGCCCCAACCCTAAGCACATGAAGGCAGGAGAAACGCAACAGCGTGTTGAAGTTGCTGGGCTAAGCCCCGACCCCACGCCCAGCGAGCAGACGACGCGTCAGGAATCCACAAGCGCATCCGCACAAAACATAAGCAAGGACTCCGTACAAGCGTCAACACAGCCAGGGAAGGGCGCAAGCAATAGCGCCGTTGTGACACTGTACGTTCGCAAGGGGGCGCCACACAGCGACTATATAAATAACGAGCACGTGGCGGAAGACCATTTGACAGCTAGCTATCACGACAGCCTCGTCGCCATCGCTGAGCGCTCCATCATCAATCTTTTACACATGGATCCATCGAAGCAGACAACCAACCAACCGTCCCCGGATATTCTTTCGACTGCAGCTAGTACAGATTTACCCCAGATCGACCAGGAACGAACTAATAATGCGAAGAACACGGCACAATCACCAAGGGAGACATTGACCGTCACTGAAGTCATGGCCCAGGTGCTAACCACACCAACAACAACCACTAGAGTATTCAACCCAAGCCACCCGTGGGTAGGCACAACACCACTACAAATACCGGAGGTCTAGACAGGCACCAGCAGGGTGAACTTGACTCCGGTGGTTTTTAACGAAATAGGAGAGGCAACCGAATTAGCCAAGGCTCTCCTACAGAGACTCTGCAGGGCGTCCAACGCCATGACAGCCGACACCGCGGTCAACTCGGAGGAAGTTCCTTCGACCACCATAGTTAACAAACTACACCAGGTGTCACAAGAACAAGATGCAGCGCTGATACTCCTGGAACAGGAGAGAAAGGCCCACGCCACAACAAAACAAGCGTTAGAGTGGGTCGTCAAAAAATTCAACAACAGACCTTATCGCATGGAAGACACCAGGCATTTGAGAGTGGCCATCAACCAAACGGAAAAGACGTTGGCAGATACTCACGCACTACTGCCCGCGCACCAGAGACTCCAGCGGGATTACCGGTCACACCAGGAGGTTCATTGAACTCCACCGCACCTACACCTACAACCCTGCAATGGTCTCCAGAGCCCAGTTGTAGTTTCACGTTATCCACGCTGCAACTGGTTGAGCCACCGGACAAGGGAGACGATGTCTCCAGCTTACGTTTTAGGGTCACACCATCTGACAAGACAGACCCACATATCTCTCAGGCTGCGACATTAGTAATCACCGCCTCGGATTCAGATACGGAATGGGAAACACCCACCACCGACCTATCATCTAGTCAGGAACAGACAGTCAAAAAACAAAACTTTCCAAGAAACGGAAACAGACGGGCAACTCTACTGCAGGCCCAGATAGTTTGGAAGCCGAACCCCGCAAGATGGTAGGATTCAAATCACCAAAAGAAAAATACTTACCGCAGGAACCAATGGCGAAAAAGCAGAAAACAAAAAAGGCAGGAAAAACACCAGCAACAAAGTCCACACCCGATAAGAAGTCAAAGAAAGCTGCGGGCAAGAATAAAAAGGGTGATCAAGCCGGCACCAAAGATTCAACTAAACAGACCGCGGCAGAGCTCAAACCACAGAAGGGCGAACATTTCCAAATGCGACTAAAATCAGGGGCCATGCTTCACTGGGACCAAAAATTCGTCGGCCCACCATCATCCATTGCAAAAAATCCTAAGGCAATCATGGAGTACAACGCTTACATGGAGGAACACAGGGCTATCCCCATCAAAGAAACGTACATCACCCCAGTTGCGGAGGATCCCGATTTCGAATTCTGGGAAATACTCAAGGAGTACCCGCAGCCAGAAGCCGACAAGGAAGCTTGTTTCTATTGCATACACGTCAGCCGAAATTAGTCAAAGTGTGTGAACCATTGGCATGGGGCCTACCTAATTCCCCAGCCTCGCAGGATAAAGAAGAACCAGAAAAATGTACCCGCGTTTGAGCAAGACCTGGTTGACGAATCAGACATAGCAATCTACCAGATAACGCTAGAGAGAGTCGCAAAGCCATCCTACAAATAAAAAGACCCGATAACACACCAGCAATCAAGTTACGTCCAGTAGCTATTCTCGCACCGCGGGCAAGTCACCCGCACATAAAACAGTCCACAGTCAAGTCAACCGAAGACACCGTCTAGCAGTGGGCAAGTCACCCGCACAAAGGGCGGTCAACGAGGGTTAATCTCATATGCCCCTTGTCTAATCCATAATTAATCCATATTAATCCCTAAGGATTATTTCACCAAAATCCCACATTGCACGTGACATTTCAACGCATTTCTACGGAGCCCGTTATAGGACAATACAAATTTTTTTTTTCGGAAAAAAGAAAAAAAATTCTATTTAGGAGCGACCTACAAACTGGCACTCTGCGTCAAATGACGCGTTTTGCGTCATTACGGGCCGAGAAAAAAATCAAGCAGAAAAAAAAACATTGTCCGTTTACGGGCACCAGGCCAATCTATTTAAGCCTCAAACATGTGTCCCCTTAAATGTTATGGGACGCCGTACGCCATGGCTTCGGTAAAATACAAATGTACCGATATTTTTGAATCCTGGTTATGATCCCTATAACCCTTTTTGCGATTAGTCTAATCTCGTACACCATTTCGACCATTATGCGACCCCTCGATATATTCACATTGACCAAATCCATACCGACGTACCCACAGTATAAAAAAAAAAAAAAAAAAAACTGCAGCGCCGCCATTTGTGTGAGGTGATCAACTTGCTCTCAGCCACGCCCTGCGTTTGTAAACGAAACGTAGGCAACATGTCACTCACCTGTGTTCTTTGGTTTCACGGGTAAAGATGGGCAGGTCTTTATCTTATATCAAATTTGATTGGGCCAAACATTCTGCACTGGCGTACACTGAAAGTACGTTTCTGCACTCATTCCTTTCAGTTGGGCAACATGCATTTTTCAGAGTAGTCAGTGCACCCTACGTTCCGTATTCGATTGGTTACTCCACATGCACTGAGAGTACTCTGCCTGCACGGTCGAGAGAGTCGGAGTAGCTATAGCAGAATATCCAATATTCGATGACTCTGATGTCTGGTGCCTCTCCTTTGGCTAAGACTGCTCCCATGGCCTCTTGGCTGGCAACTGTGAAGAGGTGGAAACCCTTCTAAAAATCAGGTTGGGCCATGATGGGAGCATTACAAAGATGATCTTTGAGTGTATCAAACGCTTGGTTACATGCTTCCGTGAAGAGAAATGGAGAAATTTTCTTTAGGAGCAAAGGTAAAGGTTGTGCAATGTGGGATAGATTAAGAATGAATTTCCCGAACCACTTACAGGATGCCAAAAAGGACATCACTTGTTTAACATTGGAAGGGTATGAGAGATTAAGGATGGCTAACACCTTTTCTAGGTTAGGGCTGATGCCCCCTTCGCTGATAATGTCGAACAAGTATGGCGCTTTGTCCGTGAAAAAATGGCATTTTGATCGTTTGAGTGCAAAATGGAATTCACCCAGCTTGTTGAAAAGGGTCTGGACCTCCTTGAGGCATTCATGGAAGGTCGCACTGACAATGAGAAGTTCATCTTGGCAGATGTGTGCCGTGATCCCCGGAAAGGAGCCGAGTAAGTCATCGACGATTCATTGACAATAAGCTGCCGAGTTCCTAGCCCCCATGGGCATGCATGTGTACTGATATATACCAAATGGTGTGATTGTTGAAAAAAGATGTTGGAAGTCCTTGTGTATAGGGATATGCCAGTAGCAGTTGGTGAGGTCCATAGTGGACATAAACGGGCGTCCTGTGACCTCTGCTAATAGTTGGTCAATTCTGGGTAAGGGGTATTTGTCCAGGACTTTGAGTTTGTTAAGCGACCAAAAGTCGGTGAGCAGTCTGGAATCCGTCTGTAAATCCGATTTTGCGACCAAGATGGACGGAGCCAACCCCTGCAGAGGTGGCAGGTATAATAAAACTTTAATGGAGTAGTGTCTGGATTTTCTCTAGTAGTTGGGCACTCTGCTTCAAGGAATACAATTACAACTTGACTGTCACTGCTCTGGCATAGGGAACCATCTTGATCCTTTGAGGGGCACATTGGCCAGGCCATCCGGCTCCTCAAAGAGTGCCACATTGTCATTAGGAACTGATTTACTAGTGTTAGCGTCGACCACCCCGTGTGTACGCTGCTTCTATGTGGGGTGGTCAAGCCAACTATTTGACCCTACGGTGCGTAATTATGGTAGCGTATTCACCCTCGGAGATGTTTGGGGTTCAAATTACGACTTGCTTCAAACAGGGTCCATACACTGGGATGCGTTACCTCAAAAGGAATG
>JAQGAO010005084.1:0-14088 GCA_034697705.1 Ommatoiulus sabulosus
GTATTAAATATAACTAACAAAATTCGGGTTCGTTGTCTTAATACCGTTAAAAACTAATTAACGATCGCAGATTAAAGATCGGGCTTTAAATTACAGACGGATGATTTATTATAACGAAAAGGGTTAAGGAACTCCCAAAAAGGCGTCAATATCCTATTCGCATCCGCCACAGATAGACAATAGATTATGCATGTTTGTGGATTCTCGCGCAGTTCCATCTGAATTCATGTCCGCTTTGGTCCATGGACGTGAGACGGTTTCTGATACATAACGGTACTACATAACGGTAGGCTCTCTACATAACGGGTACTAGCAGCGCCACCTACAAGCACTGGCGGGTGCGAATTTATTTCTAATGGGGTATCAATTGTTATAATGAAAAAACGATAATTTTTTTGTTTTTTGTCATCTGCTTTTTTTCACAAATACAAATAAAACAGGGTTCCCCCAGTAATTTCATATTCAATTTTCTGACTTATCCTTGACTTTTCCAGGTTTGTAAACAAATTTCCCTGACCTACTGTATGATAAAATTTAAATGTGCCAATGTTATCCACGATTTTACAAATCGTGTTTTGCAAAATTAGCATGAAACTTTCTTGACATTTTTACATATTTATACTCTGAAAAGGTTGAGAATTTTGCAATTTGTCCTCAGAATATGTTCAAACTTTTACAATCTATACTATATAGAAAACAATTGACAAAGTCGCAAACTTGTCCTCAGTAAACGTGGAGAATTTCGCAAATTTGTGCTCGGAAAACGTGGAAAATTTTCCAATATTGTCCTCGGAAATGGGCCCCAAGCTAACCACCTAGAAGCATTAATTTAGACTGTGACAACATTAATACGTTTAATTTTCCTGACTTTTTCATAATAATTCATTCTTCCCTGACTTTTTCAGGTTTTCCAGTTCTGAGCAAACCCTGTAGAAATTACGGTTCTATTTCATAAAACACATCGATTGCCAAATTTGTCCGGGTTTAAAATTATTTGTTTAAGAATTAACAGAGAAATGCATTGAATTTTTAAGCCTGGGGGTAAAGAGTATTGCACCTCCTCATACTGGGGAAAAAAGTTTCCAAGTCAGCATTTCATGCAGCAGTTGCTGTCAGAGAATCTAAAAAATCCAAAAATACAGACCGACCAAATCCCCTAGCACTTATTATTTCAATTACATTGTACTGGGGAAAACAGTATCAAAGTCAGTATTATTTGAATCCTGCAGCAGTTGCTGTAAAAGAATCTATGAAATCCAAAAATCCAGACCGACCAAAACCCCAAACACTTATGATTGTCTGACGTCATTCAATGAAATGACACGCGAGTTTATATTTAGCCCAAAAACTTCAAGCTTTATCATAAAACTAAAAACAATAAATGACATTCACTTGTACATTTTCAGGTTAACACCAATGGCATGCTGTCTTTCGACACTGAAATTCCCAGTTTCTACAACATCCAGTTCCCTTTGAATTACCCGGTCATCGCAGTTCTCTATTCCGACGTGGACAATCGCAATGGAGGAACAGTAACATATGGGTGAGTGATCAGACCACTAGAGATTTTAAAAGAGACATTACAGTGCCATATGATTGCCATCTACATGTATGTGGGGTGTTTATTAAGCTTCCAAAATCATTAAAAAAAATAAAATAAAACGGCTGCATGGATTTTAATGAAACATGTTGGAAAAATTCTTCCATCATACCTGAACATACCTGTACATCAAAATTAACAGATATGTTTCAAAAATTAACATGTGCTTAAAACGCGGAAACTTAATGAACACCCCACGTATAATGCAATAAAATGGATTATGATTTTGAGGATTTTCCTCTGTAATAACGTATAATAATTGAATCGAAAAACAAAAATAATTTCTAAAAAATGATCCATGTTTCTGTTAAAGCGAGACCCAAGATCAAGTCATCCTGGACGACCTCACGGACAAAATAAGGAAACATTTTTCCTTCGCCGAACTTTTCCGCATGGGGAGCGCCTTCGTAGTCACTTGGGAAAACGTTGGTTATTTCGACAAAAAGAACGATAAGGTAGCAGAAAGGGTCATGACGCTAAAAAAATCTTAGTGTAAAGTGATAAATTGGGAATATAAATGTTGGAAGCTACAATCCCAATTCTATGAAAATTATCAGGGTTCCCCCAGAAATTTCATTTTCAACTTCCCTGACTTTTTCAGGTTCAAAAAAAAAAAACTCCCTGACCAATGATAATGTCAAAAATTGACATATTTTCTAAAAATCGACGCAGTTTCATTAGTTTCAAAATTTCATTAGTAAATTTTGAAAATTAAAATAGCAAAATTAAAAACATTAAAAACAAATTTGCATGAAGATGTGTAGAAAGTATTGCAAATTTGTACTTGGAAAAGGTGGCGAAATTTGCAATTTTGTCATCGGAAAACGTGGAAAATTTTGCAATTTATTAAACTGGAAAAATTGTTCAGTTTTGTCGCCGGAAAACGTTAACATTTTTGATAATTTGAACTCGGAAAACGTGGAAAATTTTGCAAATTTGTTCTCGGAAAACGTGGAGAATATTGCAAATTTGTCCTCAGAAGCTCTTGCAAATTTTGAAAATTTGTACTGGGAAAATGTGAAAATGTATTCAAATGGCCCCTTACTAAGTTGAATTTCCCTGATTTTTTCAAAAAAGTCATTCTTTCCTGATTTTTCCAGACATTTTCAAATTCCCTGACTTTTCCAGGTCTGGGGGAACCCTGATTATGATTATGTTAAATTCTCCACTTTGTATTTGTAAATATTAATTATAGGGATAATATCAAATTATTTCTAAGTTTCTTATATTTTTACTAAAAATTTTAGTTATAAATTTACTAAACAGCAATTTACTCTGTATGCAAGACATAATACAGAAAGTCAAAATCCATCGATTGTCCTTGTCCAAAGCAGTCATGCGATCAGGAACATTCTTAAAAGCCTTCAGCTTGAGAATGGTTGTTGGAAACTTATGTTTTGATGGTAATTTTTCACTTTTGACATTTATATTTAAAAATAATACTAAAAGCCGTTCACTTTCATTGTCTACCACTACTGCAATTGCCTTCAAAACTCCATAAGATAGATATTAAGTGTGTCTTAAACCGATAAAAATTCGATTCAGAAAACTAAACTATTGAACAAAATCAGTACTGGAGAAATGTATTCAGACGAGAAACATCCCCATCATGATGAGTTTTCTGAATTTAATTTTTATCGATTTCAATAGTTTACAAATCCACAAATCAGTGCAAACTATTTGATTCAGAAAAACAAACTTATGAACAAAATACTTACTGGAGAAAGATCAGGGTGCAGAAGAGCAATTATGGGTGTATCAAATAGATTTTTAACGTTGGCCTATTTCAGCTCATGGGCGTTCAATTTTGGAAAATGAGGAGATATTTAGAAAAAGCTTGCAATGATACTTATAAAAATACTTCAGAAAGCATTAGCAATGATAAGCTGCTGTAGGAGAAGTATCAGAGAATTCTAAAACCATTTATAACTTTTAAGACATTTTCTTTCTCAAAAAAATCCAGGAAAACACCTTTCAAGTTATTTTGGCCTCCAACGGCGACCACACCTTCGCCATCTTGCAGTATGTGGATAAAGGAATTCAATGGATCCAAAGTGAGGGGAAAACTCCCGGATTACCAGACGCCAAGGCCCAAGTGGGATTCATGACTGGAGATGGAAGAATGTACACTGTGCATGGATCGGGAACGGATCATGTCAAGAATTTGGACAAGTAAGAGTAGTATTCAATTCAAAAATGTACACTACAGCCATGGATTGACCAACCCTTGCTGACGCCATGTTCTACTGTAGTTTTCTTCATCGAATAATTTTTATTGGTCCCTATACTCTGGGAGTTATGAGCTGAAACTCCAATCTGTTTTAACTGCAGGTTATCGAACATGGGAGTACCTGGTGTTTGGATGTATTACCTCGGCAAATTGAGCGCAACAGAGAACATCGTAATTCCAGATAAAAATTTGGGTAAATACGCAGAAAACGTTCATTAAATAAGAGAAACTTGGCAACATGTCCACAAAGTTTAAAATTTGAGTACCTTTAACGCAATAACCGGATATAATTGCAGTAATTACAGTTTGGAAAACTCAAACAAGCATTCACAATTGTTAATTGGTATTTTGGCATAAAAATCTTCTTAAAAATATAGTTCAGATTTGTTACAAATTAAATTTAACAATGATGCTTAGAGTCGATGGCAACTCACGTACATGTTGGAGCATTCTCCTTAAAATGGGCGAAACCCCCCCCCCCCCTACCACATGACATTTGTTTGCTGACTGTATGGTACTGAGTTGAATTGAGTTAAATGCAAAATCTCAGTGAAATGGGAATATTTTTTGAAAAACTCAAAACAACCGAAATACCAAGAGAAGCACTAATCCGTCGTTTCTTTTCATCGCTGTGTTTTTTCGAAAATCAAAATACACGAATCCCTCTTGCAAGTTAAATGAACATTCGAACTTCTACTCTCCAGGTTCCTCCAGCTTAGGCGAATTTCAAACCTGCACCCAGGGATTTGCTCTTTGCCACACCGAGTCAACTTGCGTCGACTATAGTGATGGTTACTGCTGCGAATGTGACGCTGGCTTCTATGGCAATGGACAGAGTTGTTTGGTGGAAGGTGAGCGTCTGGAAACTCCGGAAAAGCCAAACTGAATTCTATTCTATTGACCATTCCGGCTAATTCTGACCATGCTGTCAATGTCCAGGGATTCCGCAGAGGCTGAACGGCAAGGTGAATGGTGTTCTGAATGGCGTGATCATCCAGGATGTTGACCTCCACTCTTACGTTGTCGTGGCAGATGGACGCCAGTACACAGCAATCTCAAAGGTGCCTGAGACCATCGGTTATGATATGCAGGCTCTCGTGACTGTTGGAGGGGTCATTGGTTGGCTCTTTGCACAGCCCAGGGCAAAAGCCAAGAATGGCTTCCAGCTGACCGGTAAGGCAATGCTTAATAATGTTATGGAGTCGAAGAATGGAGAAGTTGAACCAATAGTTGGCTATGCAGCTGATGAGAGCTGCCCTGGCTATGACAAATAAATGTTTATACATTTGACCAATCACATGTAAAATATATATGGAAAAGTTTAAATTTATGTGATTTATTTTTTTTGTAAAAAAATCATTTTTGAACTGGAAATTTTTATGCAAGATGATTGTTTATTTTTCCATTTTGAAACAGAAAAATCAATGCAGCCAAATATTCCTTTAATTTGTCTCAAAAGTGCATGTCAAATAAATAACATTTAAATGTCTTGTACTCTTGCAAGAGAAATTTCCAATAATGGTACAAAGACTTTTCCAAAAAGATGTTTGTCTTGCCATTAGCAAGACTGGCAAAAGTAAACTCGTACCGGTACCACTTTACCTTATCTTTTGCATTTTATTTATCGGATGCCCATTGGGCCTTAAAGACTATACATGTATAACAAGTTGAAACTATGTGCTCTTGCAGGAGGGGTATTCAACTGTACAGTGGATATCGAATTCCCACAAACTGGTCATTCGGTTAACATCCGGCAGCAGTTTTTAGGTGTGGACGCCTTCAGCTACCTCCAGGTGCACACTGAAATTAAGGGAACGGTACCCGTCTTACCCAGTGGATCCCAACTAAAGATGAACGACTATTCGCAGGAATTCATCCGAGTTTTGCCAGGTTCTCAAAACGTTCCCAACTTCCCAACATTTTCTGGAAAATGATACCTGGATTCCAGAGTTGCTATGCAGTATTTGAGAACTACAACAATTGCTGTTGTTGATTGATTTCCAGGAATGATCCGCTCACAGACGACCCAGTCCTTCCACCTAGAGGATACTCCAAACAGCGTGGAGACTCCGTTTAAAGTGGACCAGATCCTCACCTTCGATGAGTGTCAGCACGCCCCCAGGGACGCCGAGTTGGACACTGTCCGTGTGCACGTGGCACGACCATTCTTCACGTACGACAGCCGAGAGCAGATCGTGCGCTACGCCCACACCAACAAGATCTCAACCCTCGGAGGTCAGTACCAGCATCCCTATCTCATTACATGACTAACCACATAAAAGGCCACTTCCTCATCCCCATCCAAATATGAAAAATGTTTCTCCTGTCAGGGGATGATCCATGCAAGGAGGGCCGAAAGCAATGTGGCCCAGACACCACTTGCATTGTCGACAACGAATCCTTCCAGTGTGTCTGCAATCCTGGATTTGAGTACTATTACGAGGAAGGAGCCACCGGAGAAAAAACTACATGTGTGGGTAAGTTACCCAAGGCAGATTTGGCATAAACCATCGTCAAATGAACATTATTTAGAGTACCTTCAAACACTTCAAGGGATGTCGATGGGTAGAAGAATGGCACTCAAAAAGCTTTGGACTAAATTGTGAGCCATTAGCCAACTGCCAAAATTAAGATTATCAAAAGTTTGCCTTCAAAAATTAAGTTTAAGCTAAAACGGAGTAATTCTCGTATTAGATTTCGATAAATTTAAAAGGTAATAGAAAGAAAAAACTACATTTAGAAAATGTCAGTGAGTTTCTAAAAAAAATAATGTATATATAGGCGAACCAGGATAAGAATAAAAAGTGTGGAGTCCATGGGGGTAAGATTAAGTAACATGCAGGGATAAATGCCTACTTTAATTTCAATGGATAGTTTATGAAAAACCATAAAATGGGATAAAAATTGCATCCTGGTACTCTTAATGTAACTGAGTGCATGACGGCCATTTCTTAATTAAACTCATCAGATATCAACGAATGCACCACGGGTCGCAGCAGCTGCCACCAGTTCGCCAGCTGCACCAATCAGTTGGGCTCCTTCCAATGCACCTGCTCACCTGGATATGCTGGAGATGGGGTCCGATGCACCAGTTAGTAATGTGCCAACGCCACACTGTTTTGGAACAGAACCCAACAGCCAAACCTCATTTATAATATATCTTGTCCATTCCTCAGAAACAGAAACATGTGACGATTTGCACTGCGATCCTAACGCCGAGTGTGTGGCCATCGGTCCATTGCAGGCCCTGGAGTGCCGCTGCGTTGAAGGCTACGAGGGCAACGGCTACATCTGCCATCTCAACACAGGTAACTCAATGATCGGTCAGACCTCGTACACAGTGCGCTCCTTCCTCTACTTCTAAAGTGATCTAACTTTCGGCTATTGTCTAGACATTGGCTGCACTGACCAAAAGGACTGCGGAGAGAATGCAGAGTGTGTCTTCAGTGAGTGGGAACATCGACACTTTTGCACCTGCTCGGCAGGGTACAAGGGAGACGGATACGTGTGCATAGAGGAAGGTGAGCAATAGGGCAGAGTACATGCAGCAATGTCCTGAAGTTAGACATTAATAGTGCACATCGTAACTCGAACCAATCTACTTGAGTTGACATAACTGGGATCATGACCTGACATGGGATGTAGCTGCATGCCCAAAATAAATAATATAATAACTCATTTGAAATTGATATCCAATTGTGTGTACAACTCGAACAAAATGTAGTCAGTGTGCATCAGATCATTTGATCAATAATCCTCTTCAAATGGCATTAAAAAAGATAACATTATTTCCAGAACAATTTACGGCGGATAACCATTCGTGCAACATCCTAAACGACTGTCATCCACACGCCCAATGTCAGTATGACTCGCAGAGTGGGGGACACGTGTGCAGGTGCAGTGTTGGATATGAAGGAAATGGATATCAATGCAAGGCTACAAGTAAGAAACGTTCAGGGGAACGATAATAGATAGGCCACCACCATGCAGATAACATCTTAAAACAATTTCAGTGTGAATACAGGCATTTCTGGACTGATTCTGAGTGGTTGTGGCCAGGCTGGTCCTTTTGCATTTCTGGCAAACTTCCATTGACCACGCTCATCATTGACTTTTTATGGCCACATACATGCCAATTATTGCCAGTTTATTGTTGGTTGGACCATTATTTGTAGGCCCTATAGCTTTGCTAATGTTCTGTGAAAAAATTCAAGGAGCTTGACAGTTTCAGAAATACTAGCACCAGCACTCTTAGAACCTTCAATTGTCGCACGTTGAAAATCACTGAAATCATCTTTTTGTCCATTATTCAGGCTCAGTAGCTAGCCTGGGCAAATAATCGTATTTCTTCATATTTACAATATTTATAGCGATTGACAAGGTCACGTGAACTTATGCCTGGGTGAGCAGACAATTTCAAAAACTAGTGTGGTGGTCCTAGTAAAGTCACCACTCATATCCATTCAGTGTAGCAGAACATTTTGCTCCTGGGATATGTTTACACAAAATGTAGGGTCGATAATCAAATCATAATTCATCGGAAGTTAGTTCCAATAGTTAAAATCATTCGGTCAGAGCAGTATTACGACGAAGCAGTTCTTTGCCGAAAGATTCCAAGAATTTCTTGCAAATTCCCTTTACAAGAACCATTAGTTGAGTCAGTAGGCCTATAAAGTAAATGTGTATTGTCACGTAAAATTAGTATTTGTCTTGCCTGTAGGAATGTGATGTGATCTTCGATTTCTGAATTTCAGACGTAACCTGCGACAAGGTGAACATCTGCTCAATTCATGCTCGCTGCATTTACGATCAATCTCAGGAGGCTTACATATGCGTGTGCGAAACCGGATACGTTGGTGATGGTATCGATTGTAGCGCTGAAGGTATGAAGCAACTCTGAATAAGTTTGGTATACATTCCTTCACAATCAATGCCAAAAATCAATAAAAAAAACTACAAAAAAGTTAACGTAGAGAAAATCCATGAATATCTGATATCTCGAGCAACAAACACTAAAATAAGTCCCAGGAATGATATGATTTTCTTCTAGAAAATAAAAACCATAAAGCATCCAAAAAAGAGTAGGCCCTTTGTCACCATAAGTTTCTCAAGAGAAAAAGCTCCACCATAAAACGTTACAATGTGCACTTTTTTTGAAATCAATTTGACGTAAGTGCAATTAATTGCACTTTTATTTACTGCAGTAAAACTTCATTATTGATTTGCTTTAAAAGTGAAATTTTCTTAACGCAAATTTGCAATATTTACCTAATTTTTGGAGCATAAACGAACTGATTGAACATCTAAATATCAATCCAATATTTAATACAGAATGATTACTTATTGTACTTTTTAAATTGCACTTTTATGGTGGCGGACTTTCTCCTGGACTGTAAATGAAGATAACTCAAAGTGATGATAAAATGCAGTCAAGTCCATACTTGTCTGTTTATTACAATGCATTTGAGTGGGAGGTCGATTTTACTACAGATAGAAACTGTCTCTTATTCTCAAAAACCATATCTTTCATATTCTGTAATTTTACTTGTGACTTTTCAGACGAATGTGATGACACCGACAGTTGTGGCGCCAACGCCCAGTGCATCTTCAATGCTCAGTTTAGGAAATATCAATGTGTTTGTGATGAAGGATTTACCTTGAGTACAAGCAAAACTTGCGAGCAAGATTTAGGTAATTCTACAACTATGCTCCAAGTCACTACCTTATTTCATTAATGAACCTATGAGAAAGCAATCAATAGGATGCAAACACAGGGTTTGGAAGTGTCTGCGGTTGGTAAATTTAAAATGTCCACAATGGAGGAAATAGAGAGAAACTTTGACCTGTTGCATGTTCCTATATGTTGCTGAAAGTTCCTTATTGTTTAAGGCAACAGAAACAATAGTTGTCATAAGTTTCCTGCTTACATAAAGATCAAAGGAAGTTTAGCAGCCTGAGTAAACATTTATGTTTCCTGGAGTGTTGCTGATTCTGTGTGTACAGCTCGTTGCTTGTTCTATTCAGTCGCTTGTTTACTGTCCAGAAACGAGCAAACAGAATTTTACAGTAAATGGGAACAGAGGCAACTTTAGAAAAATGTCCCTGAACAGTTACCAGAAACAACTGGCAACAATTAGTAATAAAAAGTTCCTCCACATTTCCTCCAGTGTGGACGTTGCACATTTCTGATCATGTAAACCTAGACACTACTGTAAGCAAAAGTGCCATTCCAGCTTTCATACACATATGCCTCAAAACTGCTGTTTTTTTGTAATTGTCGACAAACTTTCGTACATCGTTTGTTAAAAAATGTTTCTTTTATGCTTTGTTTACTTTGACATCAGAATCATTGTCAAAAACAGTGGCACAGTGCGCTGTGCCACCTTGCTGATAAAAAAATGAGATTGAACATGACTTGAATTTTCACCATATTAATTGGAGTTTTTGTGAGATCGCTCTAATGTGTTAATAGTCAAGTTACTTGCGCCATCTGAGACAGAACCTAACACCTCAAGAGTTGCACATAAATATTTTATTGCAGATTCTCCTTGCAACATCATCAATAACTGCCACGCACTTGCACAATGTGTTCAAAATCCAACTAACCAGAGATTTGAGTGCTTGTGCAACGAGGGCCACACTGGAGACGGCATCCTCTCATGTAAAGCCAGCAAGGTGGACTGCAATATTGTTTTCAACTGTGACGTCAATGCAGAATGCGTCCAAGACCCATCTGCATTTGGACATCAATGCAAGTGTCATGAAGTGAGTTCACCAGTCAGCTCGGAAAGTAACTCAAAAACTTCCTGCTTCATAGCTTTCTTTGTCCATTTATCCAAACAGGGTTACGTAGGTGATGGCTACAATTGCGTATCTGGCCGGCCCTGCGGCAATGACCCATCCATGTGTGATCCCAATGCCGACTGCGTCCAAGTGGCCAATCTCAACCAGTACGTCTGCCAGTGCCTCTCAGGTTTCATCGGCGATGGACACACATGTGCAGGTATGATAAGTATTTCACAAATGCATGTGATCCAATTAATTATGTGATCTTCGTCGGGAAAAAACCTTTTGCAAGATGAGCGCTTCTTTGGTGAGAGGTTATTACAATTCAGCAACTAATTTGTCATACCCCTTTGAATTCTCCATGATTTTTATCAGACCCAAAACGTCCAAATATGCTTGTCTGACAGATTTGCTAATATCTCCCAAGTCTCAAACATGCTTTTGCTTAAAACCAAATCCATCAAGAATCCCCCATGCTTTTGAATAACAATTGAAAGCTTTAAGTGCCATCATGGTAAATCCATCAAAAGTCCTTCATGATTTTGATAAAACAAATTCAATCAAGAATCTTTCATCATATGATTTTACTAATAAATAATTTTTAAGGAACTATCATTGTGCTGCAATCCACCATGATTACGCTTAGATCTAAAGCTCTGCATTTGCAAATATTCAACATATTTAAGACTTTTTTACAAAGTTTCAAAACTTAAACAATTCATGGCTTTGTTGAGAATCAAACACTTAAAAAACTTCATGATTTTTCCAAGATGAAAAATTTCCAGAATCTTTCACGCTATTAACAATGACATTCCTGACGCCATTTTTCAGAGGCTCCCAAATATGAAGGCAACTTCCTAATTGCAAGTCAGGGCATGTCCATCGTGCGGATGCCGTTGCAAGCATCTCGCGGCGATCTGGGAAAGCCAGTTGTAGTGGAGCCACTGCAGACCGCCATTGGGGTTGATGTTGACTGCTATGCTGGCCACATTTACTGGAGCGACGTCTCTGGAAGGGCCATCAAGCGATCAAATTACGATGGCTCCAACATTGAGGTTTTCGTTAATGCTGGTACAAACGAAATACAGTAAATTTTGGAAACTGTTCGATTAAAACAATGTATTAACATAGTTGTCGTTTTCCTCCAAGACGTTGAGTCCCCCGAAGGACTGACAGTAGACTGGATCAGCCGTAACCTCTTCTGGACAGATTCTTTGAAAGACACCATTGAGGTGGTTCGCCTTGATGCAGAGAGCCGCGACCGCAAAGTTTTGATCGAAACAAATTTGGTTAATCCCAGGGGAATCGTGGCTTATCCTCAATATGGGTTCGCCACTTTTTAAGTATTCCTTTACATTAACCTGTTTGTTCACACGCCTTTAAGACTAAAATTATTATCGCAGTTTGCTGTTTTGGAGCGACTGGAACCGCTCAGGACCAAAAATAGAAAAGGCGCACATGGATGGCAGTGACAGGTCCGTCTTGATCAACACCAATCTGGAACTTCCCAACTCGTTGACCATCGACAATGAGAGCCAAGAGCTATGTTGGGCAGATGCGGGTATGTCTTTAACAGATTGTGTTTTTGTCCTTTACTGGAGATACTAAAAAGGGCCATAAGCTTTGTCAACGTGAACTGCACAAATAAATGGAAATATCATTGCATAACGACAGTAGCGTTGATGAAACTACTTACTAGGGTTCATCAAGAAATTCAGGAATCATTCACTGAACACATTTTTGAAAACTTTATTTTCAACATGCGAGTCATATAAATAAGTTTGGGCAATGAGACCACTCCGTCTCTCTTGAGATTGCATTATCACAAAATAATCCACGACCTTCCTGCCTGACCTCCCGCAGATAATCAAGTTACTGTATTTACAAAGTTGACATGTCTCACCTGATTTCCAACCACAGTTTGGGCACTATTGAAATAGCTTGAGACCAATATGTCAACTTTGAGTACAATAATCATCAATGAATCCTAATCAAGGAGGTGCAGAACCATCCATGAGTGAAATAGGAAGCCAATAGAAATAAAGAGTCATCATTTGAAAATCATCACTGAATCAGAAAATCATCAAGTGAAGGAATGAGTGAAGACGAATATTATCAATGAATCCAAGAAACATCTGAAACCAAGGCCTTCAATGTCCATCCATAAGTGCAAAGAAGCTACTAAGTGCTAAGTGGGCTGGAAAACTTAAAACTATTTTCGTTTTTTCAGGAGCAAAACGTATTGAATGCTGTAACCTTTTTGGTCAAAATCGGCGAACGATCATCTCGGCAATAACTTATCCTTTTGGTCTGGCAAATAACAAGCAAAATTTTTACTGGACGGACTGGGAATCGTACGTAATTTCCATTAAGACGTCAGTTCATTTCCAACAAAACAAAACTGCTCTGAAATCTGGATGTCTTTCTGTATTTTCATTTAGGAGGAAAATCGAAGTGGTCAGTAAGGTTGGCGGCCAACTGGAGTCTCCATTGGAACCGCCACTTGGTGGAAGCGGCAAACTATATGGGGTGGTGGCAGTGCCAGAAAGATGCCAAAGAGGTAAGGTAAACTCTAATAAATAAGAGCGTCTATATCATTAATTACATTTGGTTTCTATATGAACTCTAGTTTCAAATCCGTGCTCGGCACAAAACGGTGGATGTCGTCACATCTGCCTTCCGAATGGCTACGGGGGTCGAACCTGCGCATGTCCCGATTACACCGAAGATGACCAAACGCCAGTCTGCAATGAGGTGACAGCATGAGGCGAAAAGTAATGTGATTCTCCCGTCCCCCACTTCCTCCTTCCCTAAAAAGTAAATCTAAAGTAACAACTAGCATTTTTGAAATGTAACTGAAGACTTACAGTAGGCTACTCTAAGCCAAACGTTTAATTCCTATTTGTGTGTGCGTGTATGTGTAGAATTCTTTCTTTTTCATAATTCTGCAATGTAATTCATTCCAGGTTTTTATCATCTTTTGAGCATTTTTGTAATAAATTAAATTTTAAAAAAAACATTTCTATATAATGGCAATTTCTACAGTTGTACCCGGATAGCAATTTCTACAGTTGTATCTGGGCAGCAATTTCTACCATTGCATCCAGATGGAAATTTCTACAGTTATATCCAGACAACAGGCTGAAACTTTTTTGAAGTTATGTCGCACATAGTAAGTAACTATTTGCCTAGCGGCACACTACCGACGATAAGTAATTTTCGACAATGGGCGATTTTCCACACATCGGGAATCTGGCATTACCTTGACCAACATATGGCTTATAGCAGTAGGGGCTACTAAATAATCTTCAATAAGAATAAAATGCACAAAGGGGAGCTATGCCCCATCTGGAATACATTTAGTTACAGGGTGGCAAACAATTTCTAAGATTCAATATTTAGGACTTTTTAGGACTTTTTTAGATAAAATTTTAGGACATTTTTAGGACTTTTCACAATTATGATAACTCAT